>VDFB02161042.1:0-38391 GCA_007258455.2 Sequoia sempervirens | reverse complement strand
ATCGTCCTCTAGTGAAAACCACTTTGGTGGCACTTTGGGCAAGTACCTCGGTGAAAACCTGGCAAACAGGCACCTTGTGTAAATAAGCACTTTCCATCCACCAGGATCTTTATGGCTCAATCTACATTATCCATCCATTTCGCATCCATCTCATCCATATCTCCATCCATCACACATCCATTCGCATCCGCACCATAGCTTGGTTCTGTGTTCGCATCATGATCCCTCCTAGTACTACTCGGCCCATTCTCAAGGTCAGTTTGTCCTGCCTTTATCGGAGTAGTCTATTGCATCACGCTGGGGGCACATTCTCATCGGATCGGATTCGTGTATGGTCTTTAAAGTCCCCAAAATCAGAAAATCCAAAAACATAAAAAAATTAGAAAATCCAAAAACATCATAAAATCATAAAATCCAAAAACATCCAAAAATCCAAAAACATCCAAAGATTTAAAATTCCAAAACATTCAAAACATTTCAAAAATCCAAAACAAGTCAAAAAGTCATTCAAAATCCAAAACAAGGTCGCCTTTGTCAACTACGCCGCTCTCGAAGCTTGAACGTAGAGGCAAGGTTGATCTTTGATCATCCCCCGAGACATTTAGGTCGTTTTATAGAGTCCGGCTATAATAAACCGACATTCATCATGTATATCTTCATCTCAGAATCGTCAAAATAATGTTTTAACTATTGGTCTCAAGGTATAACGTAGGGCAAGGCTAATCTATGGATAAGCCCCCGAGGCCCCTAGGATAGGTCTTTAGGTTAGTCTCTCGGTCAAAATCTCAGAAAATCCCAAAAACATTGGAAAACTAAAAAATCAAAACATTTGTAAAACCTCGAAAAATTACCAAAAACAGCCTCAAAACATTGCAAATTTCCAAAAACATCCAAATATTTGAAAAAATCCATCTGCCTCATCTCGCTTGCACCCGCAATAAACACCATTCATAATAAACTGATCGTCATCCTCAACCTTTGGTGAAACAGTTGGAAACAAGTCTAGCAGGTTAAAAAGTAGAACTCAAAAGCATCAAGTCTTAAGTCTAGGACAGTGAGTAAACAAATTGGTCATCTCTTCATATTGGTAACACCATCATTTGAATTTGTCCCATATCAATCATCCCTCATAAACGAAATGACGTGCCGCCATCCACTAACATGTCCTAGGATGAATCCTTCCTACAATGGGCATTATCTTTTGGCAATAAGTTTCGCTTATCATCCTAGAAAACACATCATTTTCTGTTAGCAATATTGAAGAGCATTAGTCTGTTTATCTACTTGGTCTTTATCTTTTGACTTATCTTATTTGCGCTCATTCCAAGGATGTCTCGATGATATCCTAAAATAGAGGATTTAGAGAAATAGGAATGGGCAACGTATCATTATCTTTCGGTTCGCTGTGGGTTGTCGGACGCTCTTGTAAAATAACTTGGCTTAATACTTCGGGCTTTGTTAGATATGTATGGAGGATGTTTCAGATAGCTTGTTGACTATTGCATTGATTGGTTATACCTTTCCGTGTTTTGGTCCGAGATGTTTGAGACTTCTAAAGTGCATCCCAGCAAGGTTTCCGTATGTCAGGTGTGAACAAGAATACTCCTATCTGCTTGTTGAGTCAAAGTCCATCACACTAAGTACCACGCCATCCTGGTCCTTCATACCTTGATGCATCGTACTTAGGCGTGTTATCAAAAATAAAGTAAGTGACCCTTTGAAAATCCCAATCCTTGATAAGCAAATCATCATCATTTATCTATCATCATCATCATCTCTAATAAAGTCTCGACCAATCATGGACTTGTTGGATCCTTCTTGTTACTATCTCATTTCTGCACTAACATCATCATCATCATTCATCCATCATGCATCCATTCATCCATAAATCATCAGTATTTTGCATATCATCTCACATGCATATCATCATCATAATATAGATCTGTTAGTCTAAGCATATCATAAATCATCCGTTGCATAATCACAGCATATCACATCATTCACATCATCAATCTCATCCATCTTACATCATATCATCATTTAAGTTGTTTAGGATAATATAGCTTTGTTATTTTAAGCATCTTAAAATCATCTCATTTGCATCGTCATCCATAACCATCCATTTTGAACCTCTTTATCGCGAGATCGACCCTCAAATCGAATCTTTTCGCTCGATCTCTCGAGGGGGCAATGTACCAGTGTACTTCTTTCCGCTGGGGCATCCGAAAAATCATGAAATTTTTTAATTTCGATTGCGGCAAGTTTATTCTTTGAACCAACGCAACAAGTACATTGCTTCAAAGAGGGGCAAAATGTAGACATGCAAAATTTACATTATGCATTCGATCAGGATCATTTATCAATTAAACTAGACATTTGCATTAGATCCATTCATCACCTTCATCCATTTAAATAATCTCATTGCCTAAGGTTATTTAAAATAAAAAAGCCATTTAAATCAAATCTTAAATCATTTTCCAAAGTCCAAAAAGTCAAATCAGTTAATCAGCATTAAATCAGCATAATCATCATTAAATTAATCTAATCCTAATCTAATATTAATCACATCCCACTTGCATTATCTAGACCTAGCCACTTGCACAATAAATCAATTTTATTGATTTATTAAAACATCATTTTCTCTCAACCATGACAAGTCAAACAGGGCATTTATTGCTCTTCTTTCTTGTCCCCCTCTCAAAATTTATTGCAAATTTGAATTCAAAATTTCCCCCTCTTGGGCACTCTTCCCAAATCTTGCACACACATTAACTAATCACATGATGACAAGTGTCCTCAATTCATTGGCTTGATTTTGATCCCACATTGGTCCCTCTTCAACATTCAACATTTTGAAAATCTTTAAATACAAGCATCATCCTCAAGCAAATCCTTCACAATCTTCACAATTTCATGCAAGGTTACTCTCTTCATTTGAGATTTGATCTTGTTTATCATCACTCCACCATCTTCATAGCATTTTCAATTTGAGCTTTGATCAAGGATTGGGAAAGGGTCACTAGCACATGTGACACCAATCCAACTATGGAATAGGTAATTTGGTTTTGTTTTCATAATGCTTTGGTCTTTTTAATATCATTTGCTGCATTTGGAAGCATTTCTAAGGTATTTCATAGAGGCATTTTAGTAGAGTTTGCATAACACTAATCCATGCTTGAAGTGTAGTTTGTTTGCAGATTTTGAAAAAGATGCCTACAGACCCAAGAACTGCTTCTGACAGAGACACACTTCCTCCTCCATCTGTTTTAGTTTAGCAGAATCTGGTCAAGAACTTTATTTTGTTAAATGAAACAATCAGGAATTTGGAAAACAGAAAAAATAATGGATTCTTGAGCTTTCTAATCCATTATGATTTTTCAAAAATTTTAGCTCATTTTTACAGCATACTGAATAACAAGCAACTAAAAACAACATTCAGAACTCTACAATGCTCTAGTAGAATGAGAACACAAACAAGTATTCAAGGGTACCTATGCTGTTTACTTCTGCTCCAAACTCTAAAAGAAGGCTTCCACAGTCTTTGTATCTATTTGTTGTTGCAATGTGCTAAACACAATATATCAAAAAGATTTGTCATATTGTTCTGAACTCTCAATAAAAAATAATCTCCATATCCTACCATCAAAGAAAATGCATTAAAGTCAAAGGAGTTTGAAATTGAAGATAACAAACCTAATAGCACTCACTTGGATAAACTGTTTTGTATAGTCTGAATTTTATTAGTTCCTAGCGTCAAGACAGTAATACTCATGCATTTGGTTGGAATGCTTTTAACTGGCAGCATTGGACAATCACATTTCGACATTTAACATATTACTTATTTTTTTGTATAGTTTGAATATGGAGAGCTATTATTTATATTGGAAAATTAGCATTTATCTATTTCCCTATTTGTCTGAGTAGCTTTATAAATCATTTTTGTTTTGAAAATTTGGGAAAATGCGAACGCATAGATTGATTAAATAAATTTAAGCAAAGGCATAGTTTGAAAACTAGTGGCTAGAGGTACGTAATCCATGAATGCAGATTAAATGCATTAAAATATCAGGAAAATGTGAGCGCATAAATTGATTAAATAAATTTAAGCAAAGGCATAGTTTATAAAACTGGCGAGTAGACATATGTACTGCATGAATACAAATTAAATGCATTAAATGGCATCTGGCTCGAGGTGAATGCATTGGAATGGCTTGGTGGCCACGCGTGGCCAGGGTACTTTGGTCATTTAATATAGAGTTAAGCCACTTGCTATGCATCTCTATTACTTTGCGTGTATTGTTTTTGTGTTCTGTAAGCGCATGTTCTGAGGAAGAGTTTGTAGCCAATGAGTAGGAGATGTTATAGTTACGGAGTCCAGAACCAGAAACGAGTTACTTGAGGTGATAATTTGGTATTTCCCACAGTTTCTTATTTTAAGTGCATAATGAAGCCGTGTTTCATAGTGCTTTAGTTGAACTATCACTATCACTTTGTGCCTGATGTGTTGGTGAATGTATGTATGTATGCATATCTCTATGTACATATGCATTTATCTATGTGTATATCTATGTAAACATTTGTAGATGCATATATGCATGTATGCATATGTCTCTGGATATATTTATGCATATGTGTATTTATGCATATATGTATGTGTGTATAGTTGCATCTATGTGTATATGCATGCATGCATATATGTTTATGTCCATACATGCATTTATGTGTGTCTACATGGATGTATCTGTACATATATATACATGTGTATATATATGTGTGTGTGTCTATATGTCTTCTCTAGGAGAGAGTTTACAGTGACAGGGCAAAGGTTGTCATGGTTCCAAAAAGGACACTTGTAGACAAGTTACTTCAGGCAATAAATAGTTATTTTCATTAGTTTTCTTTTATTTAAGCATCCATAGGCAGATTGGGTTTCACAGTGCTCAGCCTACGCTAATCTTCATAGACTAGTTCCTTGGATGAACAATTGTCTTTTCTCCAATGTACAATATGGAAGCTTAACGATAACTTGGTGCTTATGAGTCCTCTAAAGATTACATATCTTCAATTACTGCATCATTGTTCCATAGTGCAAACTTTAGAGCCACTGTACTATTAGCATGTGCCATAATGGGACCTTCTGAACAATATGTGGACAATGTGTTGAGAAGGCTTTGCAGGTTGTCAAGCAAATGCAGTTTACAAATATACGCCTAAACTCCACAATTGCTTTCAACTTTCTCGTTGTCAATGAAGCATAAAGGAAAGAGGATTTTTTGCAAACTTCTAATCTATGTACTTTTACATGATAATTCACCTTATTAATTAATGAATCAAATTATCTTAATTAATTAATCTTCTTTTCCCTTCTATCATTTGATATCTAATTAATTAGGTAACTGCTAAATAGTATTTACATACATAGTAATAAAAAGAAAGAAATAATTATAACTATTCTTGTGCATACTTGACCCATCAATGAAAGTCAATTAATAAATCTGATTCCACCTATTCACTGATAGTATTCGCATGCAATTTCCTTGAAAAGCCTTGAAAAAGAGGATTACTCACACACCAATAAGGATTCTTATTTGTAACATCCCTATCCAAATCATCTTCATTGAATAAGATGTTGTGGCATACATTAATTGGATGTATATCATCATCTTTCTTATCAGGATGTGAACAACCTTGGTTTGTATTTCTCCTTGAGTGTATCTAAATGCCATGAGTTATGAATTGTACTTGCATGTGGCTTCATTGCACAAGTAATAGTAAGTGCTACAAAATGGTACAAAATAAACTTATGCAAATGAAAATGAAATGACCCCATTTATTCTTTGCAATGGTTTCTGGTTTTGATTGTGTGATAATTTTTGCATCAAAAAATATGGAAAAATTATCACACAATCAAAACCAGAAACCATTGCAAAGAACAATATGGATTGTGGAAACTTGATATCATTAATGACCCCATTTAGTTAGAAAATCAATATTTATCTGGCTTTGACTATTAAGTGATAGCTGGTCTAGCATTAAATAGTAGCTAGAAATTATTTTTATCATAACTTAACAGTAGTAGCATAGGTCTGTGTTGTTTTTTGGCTTAGTATTGACAGGTTGCCATGGCCTATTTACACTTCTTCAGACGCTTACGCAAATATGGCATCTATTCCATTGATTGCTCTTAAAGAGCTTATGCCACCATTGCAATAACAAAATTACACTAATGCATGCAAATGCAAAAAAAAATCTATATTATAGGGTACACAAATAACAATAAGTATTTTAAAATTATAAAATGCAATTTGCATTATAAGAAACAAAAGTTCTTACTTAGGTTCTTTCTCGTCGAAATGAATCTACATGAGAATTCTATTTTGTTTTTATGAATAACATAGTATATGTCACTCACTGTACTCATTTGTCTAAATTGTCCTTGTGACAGGGATCAGTGCTTTCAACTATATTTAAACAATCACACACAAACTGTAACGTGAGGTTAGCATATTAACCTTCTCCTTTTTTTTCTTGAAAAAAAAAATGCAGAGTTTTCCAAATATGCGCTTCTAGGAAGATTTCCCATGGTTGTAGATGAAATAGTATATGTTTTTATAGTTTTCTCACTTCTTAATTTTGTCATTGTACTAGGAAAAATTACTTGTGCCTATAATAACAGCCAAAATTCGTACATTGCTGCAAGTATACTTGATCATTCAATAGCAAATTGCAAGGTCAGCTCTCTAAATTGTCTTTCTGATTTTCTTGAAATGCAATTGAAATTCTTCAATATAATGACTGCATAAAGTTCTTTTTCATGTTTTCATTTTGTCATCTTGTATTCCTCATTTCTTTGAACATAAATGATTTAAAAAGCTGCTTGCACATATAAGAATAGGAAAAGGCATTTTCCACAATTGCAATAATAATTTGTCTTTGGAAAATAGAACAAGTTTTGCTTATGTGTTAACTAGTTATACTTCCTCTATACAATATCCATAGAATAGAATGAACTGCTAGAATGCAAATTTTAAACCCTTTTTACAGTTTCAAATAGCCTATAAAGTCATAAGTCTTTGTTTTATGTCTACTGGCTTTTACCTATATGCATTTAAGGCAATTATGTTCATAAGACTACTTATATCTGTGGCAAGTTGCTATGCACTATGCAAGTGAACGTGTGTTTAATCTTCCTGTATTACAAAAAAAGACCACAAAGTTAATTTCAAAAGCTGACATGGCACATGAGTACAATGAATGATGTACTACGTTACTTATAGACATGACACAATATTTTTCCATGGTCTTGTTTACATGCAAAATAACATTAACCACAATTTTTTTTTGCTCACATTGCCAATTTTACTGTGTGCTATAAACCTCTACAGTAAGAGAAAACTGACAAAAGAAACTATTTATTGCCTCAAGTAACCCGTTTCTGGTTCTGGACACTGTAACTATAACAAAGTTTGCTTAGTCACTGTAAACTCCTCTAGAACAAAGACTTGTAGAATAGAAAAACAGTTTCCGCAAAGTAATAGTCATGCTTAACAAGTGACTTAAGCCTATAACAAATGAACAAAGCAGCCTGGCTATACATGTCCACCAAGCCATTCCAGCAGTTTCTCATCCAGCCACATGCAATTTAATGCATTTACTTTGCATTTATGCACTGTGTGCCTACATCTCTAAGTTTTAATCTCTTTTTTTTTATTATTTAATCAATCTATGCCTTCGCTTTTGCTCAATGGATCTATGCCTTTGCATTTTCCTCAAATTTTTAAAACTCAAATGATTTTAAAAGCTATTGCCACAAATAAGAAAATCCATAGATCTTCTTTGATCAATCAATGCCTTTACATTTCCCTGATTTTTTAAAAACAGAAATGATTTATGAAACTATTCCCTACATGCCACTTAATTCATGTTTATGTGAATAGCTTTTAAAATCATTTGCTCTTTGAGAAAATCAGTCACTTAGAAGTACATAGAAACAAAGGAATCCAATTACACAAAACATTTGAAGACCATAGCCTCAAATTGACAATGTGAGCAAAAAAATTCTTATCCACCATTTCTTGCATGTAAACAAAGCTACCTAAAAAATATTGTTTTGTGTTTGTGGCATTGAAAGTATACATCATGCATTGTACTCATTTATCCAATTTGTCAATGTAACAGGAATAAGTACATACAATCCTGGTGGGGGACAGTGGATGACAACGTCAGGTTGAAGAATTAATACTATTTTCCCCTTGTGCTTCTAAAAAATTGTTTGCTGTATAATATGTCACGTAGGCTTCTGCTACTACTCAAGATCCATTTTCCAACATATATAGAGATTATTATCTTCCAAGATGCTCGACAACATGATTAATACTATAGAATGCTATTGAGTAAAGGCACATAGGCAACATAGGATAAAACTATAGATTTTGTAATCTAGATGATAGCGTTTGATACTATTCATACATAACATCTGTTGCTCTCAAACACATTAGGATACAAAAGAAACAAAGAAAATGATAGACGTTGACACCTATGAATTGACAAAGCGCCCCCAAATATCAAACATTGACTACGCACTTAAGAGCGAGGGGCTTTGCAGATTAAGTACTTTTGCATACAATGTTGGCGATTGTTTGTTTGACTCATTACAACTACTACTTAACAATCGCTACACATTAATTCAACTACGAAATGGAGCTATAGATTACTTCTTGAGTTGCTTTCAAAACAAGGACAAAGAAGCAATAAAATCATACAACTATGAACTAGATCCTGATACTCTATATACATTGCACAAAGTACATGATCCACAAACATATTTCCGCAGAATGCAATTATCTGCAAAGCCACAGGCAGATTGCACTGAAAGTGGATTGTGGGGTGACTTATTCTACATTCACTAGATATCCAAATGGTTGAATATACAAATATTCATTTGGTCAAGAACAACAGCAAGAAGGTACTTACAGTTCAATACTTTTGACTACACAGAATCAGTCTCTATACTATTTCATGACATGAATTATTTAAGTGGACACTTCGAACCATTGTTAAACATTGAAACACAAAACGTAATTTCAAAACAACCCATAGGTTCTCATGAAATTAAAAAACTGTGCACAAAGTATCCTCGGATATCAAACATCGACAATGCCCTTAGGGCTGAAGGCCTTTGTAGATTAAGCACATTTGCATACAATGCTGGCGATTGTTTGTTTGACTCGCTTCAAGTACTACTTAACAATCAGTACACCTCAACTCAATTACGGAATGGAGCTATAGATCATTTCCTAACTTGTCTTCAAAATAAGGACAAAGAAGCAATTAAATCATATAACACTGAACTAAATCCTGATACTTTATATACATTGCACAAAGTACATGACCAAGAAACAAACTTCCGCAAAATGTGATTGTCTACAAGACCATGCACAGACCATAGTGAATGTGGATTGTGGGGTGACTTGTTCTGCATTCACTGGATATCCAAATGGTTGAAAATACAAATAAACCTCTCGTCACTGACAACATCAAGAAAGTACTTAGATTTCAATGATTCTGGATATACAAAATCAGTCTCTATATTGTTCCATGATACAAACCCTTTGGCTGGACATTTTGAGCCGCTTCTAAGAATCGAATCCCAAAATATAACTCGCCAATGCTCAAGAAGCTTACTCCAACTTAAAAAGTTGATCAGAAGTCGTCCACAATACAAAATTACTTACTTGAACAAGACACATGCTTTGCCAAAAAACAAGAAGAATTTGATACCATTTGTCACATCAAACAATTTTAAACATAAATCAACAATAAGACTTAATCACCTGAAGAACTTGATTAGAAAAGAAAAACAAAAAGAAAGTATACCTACCAGTCCAAAGAAAACAAAAACATTGTCACCAATAGAAATTTATAAAACAACAATACAAGATACACCAAAATACCCATGTGCAATTTTCCAAGTGCTTTGTTTCCACAAGGACATCAGGACATTCAAAGAAAAACAAAAAGAACTATACTGTAAGCTACTACAATCAGATTCCTTATCATTCACAGATTTCATATGCCATGTATGCTACTTTGCATTAAAACAGTCCACTATTCCAAAGTATGCTAATCCATAGAAAATAAGAACTAATAGACCATTGTGCTATGTGCAAAATTTAACTCAGCTAGAAGAACGACTTGTCTCACTTAGAATTGCATTTGCACAAATTTGGGAACTAGGGTTCAAAAGGTCTCAAATAGGCCTAACAGGTTCTATTATAAATGTTCATGTTGACATGAACATTGTACAAATAGCATTACCACAATCAATTAACAACACACAAACAATTGTTGTTTCATTGAAAAGGCGCTTACAATACAAAAATGCATTTCAAAAAGGCATGGTGCACCCAAATGTCATCATGCAAGCTTTCACTCAATTAACAAGGACACCATTATACAAAATGCACAAAGTCCACATAAACCAAGATTGGCAATAAGTTCTCCAATGCACTCAAGAAAACGAAGACAATAGTGCACAAAATACAAGTGAAATAGAATCAGATAGTGAAATGGAAAATGAAAACCCATCAGAAACATTGATACATGGATTTACTGAGTCTAGAAGTATCTATAACATGGAAGACAAGATTATTGAAATTGCACCTACAGAGGACAAGTATCCAATTGGAATATTTAAGGACATGTATGCTGAAGAAATGAATTTCCCAACTTTATTCTTTGGCAAACCACGTGATAATGACATTGTAAAAAACTTTACATATCAGAAAATAATTCGCTGGGAGCTCTTACAGTCACAAAGACAATTTGCATATCATACAACAAACATTTTTTTCAAAGCTATTAAGGTACTAATACAACAAGTACTGTCTACAATGACAATAAGAATCTGAAAAGGCCAGTTAAAAGGACGAAAGCTATTTGCAAAAGACGTTAAACACAAACCAAACCTAGAAAAAATTCTTAAATCAGCTATTGGATATGTTGATTTCAAAAGAATAAGAATCTCTCCAGACTATTCACAACAACTTAAGAAAAATGTATTTGCTATGATTCAACAACTAGGACCACCGACATTTTTCATCACTTTCACTAGTGCTGAGCAAAATTGGGATCCACTAATTCAAACATTACAAGAGCTGCACAATCTACACCAATCAGCACAAAACCATCAAGAATCTAATGGCCCAACACACATTGACAAATTTGAACTAATCAAGAAAGACCCTATCACTTGTGCACGTTACTATAAACATAGAATAAATGCAATAAAAAAATTGTTACTTACAAATGACTCTTTCTTTGGAAATGTCATTGATTACTTCTCAGTCACTGAGTTCCAAAATCGAGGAAATGAACATGATCATTTCCTCATATGGGTTCAAAATGCACCAATCTACACAGAAGATAACAATGCGGACATCATATCTTTTGTTGATAAGTATATTACTTGTGACACCGAAAATTTGGAACTTGCTTTAGCAATGCTACACAAACATCGTCATACAAAGAAATGCAAGAGATCAAGAAAATGACTTTGTAGATACAATTTTCCTTTTCCACCAATGCAAAAGTCAACTATACTTTTACCAATACTCCAAAAGACTGAAGCGATAACTGCAAATGCCACTGACATCTTTGCAAAACTCCAAAAAGCAAACTATGACGAAACATTCACTTTTCAAATGTTCTTGAAAGAAATAAACTTAACTGACAATGAATACATTGAAGCTTTGAGCTCAACATTAAACAGGCCCACGCTTTTTTTACAAAGAAAACCATCACAAATATGGAACAATAGTTTTTCAAGGAAAATTCTAGATCTTTGGAAGGCTAATACAGATGCACAGTTTGTCCTCAATGCATATGCTGCTGCAATGTATTGTAGCTCATATATTGCAAAAGTAGACAAGTCAATGACATATGCATTCAAAAGAATACGTACAGACCACAAGCAAGACAATATTGATGCAATACGAATGGTGAGTAAACTTGGAAATGCCATGCTTAACTTGCAACAAATGTCATCACAACAAGCTGCACATATTGTTTTGTCACTGCCATTAAACTACAGTTCAAGAAAATGTATATTCATTGATACACGATCTGACAATGATCGCACATTTATACTAAAATCTGTTAAACAATTGAGCAATGAGCCAGACGAATCAGAAAATGTTCTTGCAAAATCTATTATAGACTAC
The DNA here is from genome assembly GCA_007258455.2 of Sequoia sempervirens. Taxonomy (NCBI): domain Eukaryota; kingdom Viridiplantae; phylum Streptophyta; class Pinopsida; order Cupressales; family Cupressaceae; genus Sequoia; species Sequoia sempervirens. The sequence goes on along the minus strand of VDFB02161042.1, from coordinate 26,170 downwards.
TATTTGAAACGTCCTGAAACAATGGTGGACATATGTCTTGCAGAATTTGTTTCAAGATACAACAAATACGGTGCTACAATTGAACCAAAGGCCAAACCAAATGTGGTACATTTATCAATTTCAACAAACACTTTGATATAGAGAATCATTGTAGAGAGCAATTGGTTCTCTATGTTCCATTTACCATTAATGAGCATACACTCAAACAAAACTTTGACTCTTGGGAACATGCATACATGTACCATGGACAAACCATTCAAACAAATAGTGCAAAGTTCATCCACAACACAAACTCCGCATGGGGTGACATTGACAAAGCTATAAATGATCTTCAGTCTCTTGAAGATGAAAAGCTCATTGACCTAGCAATGCAAGCAAAGCTTCGCCAGAAAGAACTATATGACATACAAACAGACCTTCCAAACATAGGTTGTTCTAACCCAAATACCATGCATTCCAATGGATTTGAAATTGCAAAGCACCCACATATTATAGATAACAATGAATACTACAAGTTAAGACGAATGTTAAATAAAGAACAACAAGCAATTGTTAAAGATGTTCTCATAAAAAAGATGAAAAATCCACAAAAGCCATTGCACTTGTTTTTGACTGGGGGAGCTGGAACAGGAAAGACTTTTACAGCAAAGGCCATCTACCAAGCTCTCATTCGCATGTATAGCAATTCTGTTGACAATAATCCAGACAAACCCAAGGGCTTATTAACTGCATATACAGGTAAAGCAGCATATAACATAGGGGGATTCACATTACATTCAACATTTCACATACCTTTTAACACATCAGAATTCCTGCCACTGAACACTGAAGTGCTTGACACTATGTCAAAGCACTATGATCAATTGCGCATACTTCTTATAGACGAGATATCATTAGTTGGCTCAACATTCCTACGGTATATTGATAGAAGACTACGAGACATAATGCAAATGCCTACAACATACTTTGGAAACCTTGATACAATATTTTGTGGTGACCTTTACCAGGCACAACCTGTCCTTGACTCTGTGGTTTTTGAAAATAGGCCTACTCCAATTGAATTAATGCCTTATAGTTTCTGGAAAGACCATATAAAGTGCTATTCATTGGTGACTACCATGAGACAAAAAGATGAAATATTTATTTCAATCCTTAATAGACTACGAGTAGGCATTCAGACAACTCATGACATAGACTATCTTAACAAAATTTGCTTTCGTCCTGTACCATTTGATCCATTGCTTCCGCACCTTTTCTATAGGAGAATTGATGTTCAAGCACATAACAACAAAATGCTATCAATCATTCCAACCCAAATGATAGTGCTAGATGCAATAGATGAACTTGAGGAGGACCTTAATGCAATACGAGTATACAGTCACACAATGACACTTCCATCACAAATATGCTTAAAACCAAACATTCTAGTTGAACTCTATGCAGGCAACTATAATGTTCAAGATGGCCTCGTCAACGGTTCAAATGGAATTTTTAAAGCATATACAGCACAAAACAATATTGATATTGTCTGGATTAAATTTAATGACCCATCAATCAGACATTATCAATGCACAAAACTAGCACAATGCTATTCTACTATCATTGACAAAGACTGGGTGCCTATACAACGCATTGCTAGGCCAATCCAGAAAATAACAACAAAAAAGAAAATTACAATTAGAAAACAATTCCCAATACAAGTAGCATGTGCACAAACCATACGTTGATCCCAAGGATTAACAATGGAGGCCTTGGCTTTTGATCCCACAGGCATTAGACAGCATGGGCTAACCTATACAACTCTATCACGAACAAAATCAGTAGAATCATTATTTTTGTTACAACCTTTAACTACACAAAACTTTAAAGTTAAAAACAAAATACAACTAGAAATGTCTCGTCTCCAGACATGTGCACAATGGAAATTTGATAACCAGAGCACATGTTCAGAAAACAAATCACATTTGCTCCTATGTACATTAAACACTCATAGCTTGAAAGCACATGCAGAAGACATTGTCAATGACTATGGCATAATGCAATCTGATATATTGTGTCTCCAAGAAACACATATGCATCCCTTTGAACTAAATATCTTGCTGCAGTATTTTGATAGCTTTTCTGTGCATAACATACATGGCATAGCAACTTTAACTAGGAAACATCTATTCCTTTCAAAATCAAAACAACATGAAACATCAAATATTGAAGCCATCACATCAATAGTAATGCTATCTAACAATGAACTCAATGTTTGTAATATTTATGCAAGACCTGCAACTGCCATAGACGAAGTAATTGCAATCTTGCAAATAATTATTGCATCTAGAAATTCAAAAAACATGTTGTACATTTTAGGCGATTTTAATGTGAACATGTTTTCTGAAAGCAGAAGCAAAAAAAATACTTCACAGTTATATGCAGCAGAACAATATACAATTTATGTTGGACCAACAACATAGCATGGGCAAGTTAGTCATTGACCACATTTGGTCCAACACGACTACAAATATATGCTCTATCTATAAATCAAAAGCATATTGGACTGATCACAATCCAATGTTCCTAAAATTGCATATTGCCCAGTAGACAAATTCAACTTTATAGAACTTATAGCCTTATATCACTTTTATGCTTTGCAATGCCTTTTTCAATCCTATATCCATTATTTGTAGGAGATCTATGGATGAAACTAAAAGACAGTCAAAGCAAATACAAACCACGCAAGAAGAATCAGCACAACGGTAAAGCACTCATAGTATTATTCCTTCATACTCATTCAGCCAAATCACAAATATTCAAATAACATTGTTCCAATTCTTTGCAGGACGCCAAAAGATGTATCAAAAAGACAGGCAAAACAAGTGCAAATTGCACAAGAAGACTCAGCACAACGGTAAAGTGCTTGGTTCTTCATTGTACCACCATTTGCCCAGCTTGCTAATATTAAATTAGCATTTAGTTGACATTATCCTTGTTCCTTGTTGGACAAGAGTCAAGAAACCTAAGATTGTTTCAATCGAACAGCTAAATGCAAAAAGAGTTGGAGACACCTTCCAAGGTGATGTGCTTGTTGTCTACAAAGCAACATTGGATAAGGCCAACAAAACACGGGAAATGTTGTGTGCTGATTTAACAGATCACAAAGCAGAAATGACAATCACGTTAAATGTTAGTGGAAACCTTGTGTATAAACATGAGCCTAAAATAGTCCCAGGATCAGCTATCTCAATCTCAGATTTCCAAGTCGCACCTAGGACAGATTATGACAGAGGTGACTGTGACTGCATTTTGATTTTAACAGACATTAGCACCACTGAAAACATCCCACGCCTCTGTCAAGAGTACAAATTTATTCCAAGTACGACTATCAGCCAGCTGCTAACAACTATAAATGAGTACCCAGCTGGCACAATAGCTGCGCTAGTAGTTGGTGCCAAGAAAATGGGTACCCAATTTGCAGTTGACATCAAAGATGGCCACAATGACATAGACAGAGCACAGGTATTTCGGTCTACAAAACTTTTCCCTATTCTTTCAATGCCAATCTTTTCTCGTTCCATAGTGGTCTCTATAACAATCTCTGTAACAAAATCTAATTCTCTCATTGAATCGCAGGTGCTATTATGGTCAACATATGAGCAACAATACTTTGCAATCGAAGACCAGTTGCATACAAATAAAACACCTGCAATGCTTTTCAAGAATATTGTAAGAAAAATAGATCAAAAGAACACGTTTCACACATGTCGGTCAACATTCATTTGTAACTTGAATGACAAAAGAAGCTTGGAAAAACTCAACAACTTGCTACATTCAACTTTTAAGGTAACGACATTCTTTTTTTTTTAACTATCGCATCCAAACCTGTATTTTTTGTTTCCTCTAACAATTTAGAACCATATTCTATAGGTTTCTGGTACTCTAAAAACAACAAATGCATTTTTGAATCCATTTCATGCATACTGTCCAAAATGAAAGTGCAAATTCACTGGCTATGGCACACTCCAAGAAAAAATTGCTCACTGCAAACAGTGCAACCAACAAGTCAATTATACATTCTGTTTGCAACTTAAAACTATCATTACAACTTATGACAATCAAACAATTCAGTCTTCAATTGACCAAGTCACCATGCACCGTCTATTGCCCAAACTGCAAAACCTCAACTATGAGGACTATATCAAGGACAAGTCAGCAGTGATATTCATCCTACGCGACTTCAGCGCTGAAGGACATTTTAGCCTTGACCAAAACAATGTCATTGTTGAAGCCATTTGCATTGGAAAATAGACAGGAAACATCACCAAAAGGTAAAAAAGTCATTCATATGTAATCTTTTTCTCTTGTGAACTAGCACCTCAAATCGCCATCCATATAAACTATGTTTCTAATACGTAGCATTTTCTTGGCTTTACAGGAAACTAGGAATACAGGAGTACAGATTTACATTGTTCAGACTTTAACTTTTTCGCCTTTCCATGCTCTAAGACATTTCACTAGTTTTGACATGTTAAAGACATCTTTGGTTTTAAAATACTCTATTGCTATTATACATTTAGACACTTTTATAGGTTACTATGTTAAAGTCTTCTCGAATATGGACATCTGAAAATCTAATTTTGGTTTTCCACCTACGAAGATAGTGGTTGTCTATGTACGTCTGACATATATGTTCAATAATTATTAGCCCTCGATGCATAATTCCATTCAAACTATATAGTTTAAATGTTTCTTTTTGCATTCTGTCGTTTCTAGCTTTTCCAATATTTGTTCTTTGTTTGTTATGTTTTCAAGAGTTTATGGTCACTAAGTAGAACTTGTTATGGTTGCACATTCCAGACCCATAAACAAGTTACTTGAGGCAATAAATAGTTATTATGCATGTATTCATCTAAGCTTTTACGTATACCTGTATGCAATTGCTTATACATGCATCCATGCATTTATGGATGTGCCACTCTAGCCTTGTAGCAATTTATTATGTTCTATGGATATCGCATATAGGAGTAGTAATTAGCTCTTTCACCGTAGACAACAATTGTTTTCATAAATTCCAAGTCGAGCTTATATGTTTCAGGCTACATATATCCTCAGACTTAAAACTACTTATTTATGATCTTTATTGTTCCATTTTCCTAGACATGTTACTATTGCAATCAAATGTGTAAAGCATTCATGTCAAGAGAAATTAGAAACAGGAGTGGCAATATGTTACACAACCTTGTGTTATGCCTTTATAGCAGTTTTTTCATTGCATTTCAAGAAAAGTAGAAACTAAAATTTTATTCATATTATTTCATTTATGGCATATAGAGCTTTTGCAATAATTATTACAGGCATAGAGTTCAGTGTTAAATAGTTGTATTGTTCATGTCATGGCTTCAACATTCTTCATGTCAAATTGCATTATGAGACAAAGTTAACATGTAAAAACCAAAGTGTCCATTATGAACACTTATTGCATTCCATGGGACCACATTTCTTTGAGGAGTTTTTTCGAACAATTCCCTTCCCTTGTGTATGCTTCCATATTTTGCATATGTGCCTATGAGCACATTAACTATAACAGTTCACAAAATTCCTTTATCCTTTATGCTTTCATCATAGAAAAAAAGCTCAAAGCAATTGCAGACTTTAAGTGTAGAGAACACAGGCTTATAGAACACAAAAACAACACACATAAAGTAATAGAGATGCATAGCAAGTGGCTTATCTCTATATTAAATGACCAAAGTACCCTGCCCACATGTGGCCATCAAACCATTCCAGCGCGTTCACCTCCAGCCAGATGCCATTCAATGCATTTAATTTGCATTCATGCATTGCACTCGCATTTTCCTGATATTTTAATGCATTAAATCTGCATTCATGGATTACGTACCTCTAGCCACCAACTTCTAAACTATACCTTTGCTTAAATTTATTTACTCAATTTATGCGTTTGCATTTTCCCGAATTTTTAAAACGATAATGATTTATAAAGCCACTCAGACGAATAGGAAAATAGATAAATGCTAAGAAAGAGCTTTTGATTCTGAATCCATATGCATGCTTTGATTAGAACTAGTGGCTGAAGGTACATAATTCATTGATGCAAACTCAATGCATTGAATGGCATCTGACTAAAGGGCACGCTGTTTGGATTGCTAATTAGTCTTTGAATATATAACAAGGTTGAAGGAGAAAACTCTCATTATCACACATGATGACATAATTTTGGTTCCAAAGCTCTCTTTATGGGACCGCTTTGCAGTAATAAAAAATATACAAACTTTACAGGGCTCATATGCATGAAGTAAAATGGAGAAGAGGGTTTCTACATAATTCCTATCAAACACAGATGAAACCTCCTCATTTGAACAAGAAATTTGAATAGATAATACTAAAAGTAGTTTAAAATATCAATTTATAATCAAACTATAAGAATGCCTTAAAGCACTATGAAACCCTACTTGCATTTCGCAATTCTGAACAAAGAAAAAGGTTCATTCTAGAAACTCACCCTGTACTCTTTTCTTGAAAAATTTGCTACAATTGCACAATTTAGGTTTACATTGTTCCAAACTTCTCATTACATCACAGGTTACTAACACATTGGTTCTAAAGCTCTCTCTATGGCACAACTCTATAGCAATTGAAGATTTATAGTCTTTCCAGGGCTCCAATGCAGTCAACAAAATAGACAAAAGGGTTTTTACATAGTCCCTTTTGAACAACATTTCATGCATCTACATTTATTCCATGAGTTTTGTCAAACACTTCACTTTCCTTTTGTATGCTTCCATTTTTTGCATATGTGCCTATGAGGACGATAACTATGGCATTTGACAAAATTATTCTATCTACATGCATCCATGCATCCTGCCCAGAGATACACATATACATGCATCCATGTGTACTGCAATACATGCATCTATGTATACACATATACATGCATCCATGTGTACTGCAATACATGCATCTATGTATACATGCACCCATGGATATGTGTATCTATCCAACTTCATATGCAATCCATGAATATTTCCATACATGCATATTTAACCATTTATGTATCCAACTATGCATCCATCTATCTATCCATGCAACTATGTTTCTATGTATTCTTCTACCTATAGATGCATCCATGCATATATGTATCTGTGCTTCTATGTGCATATGTATACAGTCATCTATCCATATATGTGTCGATGTATCTATGGATACATCTATTCATAGATACAAGTATCTATGCATCTATGGATACCATGATAGATGTCCACATCCATGTATCTATGGATACATGTATCAAGTAGCTCGTTAATGTGAAATGTGCCCAAGGATAATTATACTTATTTCTCTCTTTTAATTGTTATATATTCAAAGACTAACTAGAAATCCAAATAGCCTCCTCTTTAGTCAGATGCCATTAAGTAATTTTGCATCAATGAATTATGTACCTTCAGCTATGCTTTCAAAGAATAAGTCGACAATGTGTTGCTTTGAGCTTTTCAGTTGTCATCAAAGCATAAAGGATAGAGGGATTTTGTTAAAAGTGATTATTGTCCCCATAGGCATAAATGCAAACAATGGAAGCATACAGAAAACAGGTGACTTGTTTGACAAAACTCATCAAAGAAAAACTATTATATATGATTATTTGTTTACATATTCATTCATTTGTAGAAGAAAAAATGGGAAACTAATACAACAGTAAATAGTCATAACCCGTGAAAAGAATCAGACCTGGAACAAGAGCAACATCCAAAACATTGTGCTTTAAAGTACCTAATGCACTAGAGAATTTACCATAGCACAATAGAAATTTTCATTTGCACAGAGATAAACAAAACAATGCAGTCGAAACCTATTTTCTGCCACCAAGCATTTAAATTCTCTCATATATCATGGTAATTATCATTATTTCTTTCTTTTAATTATTATGTATTTAAAGACTAATTAACAACTACCTAATTAATTACATATGCATTTTTACAAGGGTAAACGACCACCACAAACTTGTTAACAATGACGCAGTTAACATGCCAGTACCAAGGTGTCCAGTCTAAATACTCATTGATTACAATATGCTAACCATATTTCAATTTTATATGGTTCCATATATGCATATATAAATATCTCTTTTTCTTCATCTCATTATGTATCTGTGTATCCATAGCTGCAATTATGCATATATCTCACCATCTCTTTATGCATCTGTCTATATATGTATGGATGTATCTACGGCTACATGTATACACCAATTTATGCATATATGCACTATGAATTGCATGCACACATCCATGTATATATGCATCTATGAATATCTTGCATGGATACATGTATATATGCATGTATGGACTCATGCACCTATGTAAAATACGAAAGCATTTATAATCCAAGTGAACTGTTTTACAAAACTCCTCAGGAAAATGTGCTTCCAGGGAATGCAATGAGCAATATGAGATGGTACAAGGGTAAATGAGAAATATGAACTTGCCTAAATCAACATGAATGAAATGTGAGATAGAGCTATTGGGTAATATGCTACATATATTGTGACATTTAAGCTTCAAAGAAGTCTCATGGCTGTAAGTCAATTGTTTTATCAAACTTCATTCAAGCAAAAATCACAACACATGGTATCCTTATAGAATTCTGTACAAATACATACTGTCTACCATATTAACATGGACATAGTTTTCTATTGCTGCTTTGTTAATTGGCTTTGAGTTATACGTGTAATGTGCACAAGGATAATTATAACTATTGCTTCCTTTTAAATGTTATGTATTTAAACACTAATTAACTGTTACCTAATTAATTATATATAAGATGATAGAAGAGTAAGTGAGAACTAGACACTAGATAAAAATGACAGTTAACATTTGAATATCAAGGTGCACAAACTAAATATTCATTGCATTCTAGGGAACCACATTTCACCCAAAAATTTTGTCAAACAGTTCATTTGTGTTGTCTATGCCTCCATATTTTGCATGTGTGCCTAGGAGGAAAATAACCACGACATCTGATAACAGTAAAATTCCTCTATCCTTCATGCTTTGTTGACAGTCAAAAAGCTCAAAGCAATTGCGAGTTTCGATTCGCTTCTCTAAATTCGGTTTGCTTAACAATTTCCAAAGCATTTTGAACACATTGTCCTTACATTCCTCCGAAGCTCTTACTATGTGACAAGTCTAAAGCACATTCGATCCAAAGCTCTCACTATGGGAGAACTCTGCACAATGGACAAAATGGTTTCTACATAATGCCTATGAAATCACATTTCATTACAAGTTCTACCTGTTGTTCAATGCCAAACTAGTTGCCAATGAACAGGAAAAGCTTTAAAACTCTCAGTTAACATGTAAAGGGCTGGATTAAATGTATACATAGACACATAGCTGCACACAAGCATTTAAAACAGATGCAATAGTAATCTGTTATATACACACATACATACATGGTAACATAGATACATGCATACATATATACATAATTACATGCACACATTTATACATGCATTCATGTATGCATGGATGCATAGAAAGACAATGTTTCATGGAATTGTTAAACAGTTCACTTGCTTTCCATCTATACATGTGTGCATGTACAACATGCACACATGTATTTGTGCACCTATGCTGGCCACCCATGCCCACCAAGCCATACCAGCACCTTCGCCAGCAGACAGATGCCATTTGATGCATTTGCTTCAATTATTTTGACCTCTCTATGTGTTCGCATTTTCCTGACATTTCAATGCATTTAATTTGCACTTATGGATTGCTTACCTCTACTTGCCAGTTTTATAAACTATGCCTTTGATTAAATTTATTTAATCAATCTATGTGATCCATTTCACTGATTTTCTATAACAATAATGATTTATAAAGCTATTCTGATAAATAGAAACAGATAAATGCTAATTTTCCAATATAAAAAAATCAAAAGTTATATGTTGACATACAATCATGCATATTGTCCATACATGCATATATGCATATATGCCTTCATCCATATTTCCATGCTTATATGAATACATCCTTCCATGTAACATATGCATTTGTAGCTATATGCAAATATACATGGATCCATGTATACATGTATTAATTTCTCCATCTGTCCATGTTATTCTGTTTTCTATGTATACATGTGTCTGTCAATGCATCCATGCATATATATCTGTGAATAGCTCTATGTTTTTCTCTATCCATGCATTTATTGTTTTATAACGCATCAGCGTTTGCATTTTTCCGGTTTCATGACCTTCCATATTAATTGTTTTCATTTTGTGTTTTTTTACAAGTTTTTCATAATGCTGATCTGTCTTGATGTATCTGTTTGCATTTCTACTACAGACGGTCTAATCATTCCAATGGTTACATATAAGATGTTGGCTGCTCAAAAACAAAATGTACATATATTTACATATTTGAAATCTACACTAGCTTGGGTGACTTCTAAGACAGTTTATTATCATCATATTCTGAATTGTGTTCTTCTAGGAGACTTTTAGAGCTTGTCTCTTCAAAGTGACTTACTATTATCAAGTATTCGTAGTATTTTTCTTACTGTATTATTTTATTGTGCAATTTGATACATTACAAGTGGTATTACAGAATAATATTGGCACTATGAAGACAAGAAAAAATCATATATGTCATTTTAGAGTTCATTTTAGGAAATATATATCTCTCTAATTTGTTAAATATTTTATCAGTTTTCAAATATTTTTCAAGGTCATATTCAAGTTATTGCAATATAAATTCTAAGGTAATATCCTTAAATATCATTATATTTTTATATATATTCTTCTCTTGTCGCATTTCGAGGAACCTCAAGGATCTCGACACCTTGTTCAGTACGAAGGAGAGTGAGAAATGTGACATGAGTCTTTTTCCTGTGTTTGTATTGAGACACTCAGCCCTATGATGATTTTAAAAAGCATAACCAATAACAAACTAGACATTCTTCCACCCTTTGTTGGAAGAAATGATCACTTCATACCCTATTCATTCCATTCATTTCCATTTCTACCCTTCCACGTCCTTTCTTCTCAAATCAAATACATTTCAAAATCCATTTATATGCTTGCCTTGCATCGCACCAATCTGTTGCATTCCCTTTTTCATTCAATCCAGCTCCCTCATTCAAATTTTTATTTCTCGCATTTAATTTTAAGCATGTAACTCAAAAATGATAAATTCCTACCATTTACATTCCATTCATTCTCATTTCCAGGGTCACATATCCTTGCCTCCCATATCAAATACTTTTCATAACGCATTCATATACCTTACTTGCATCTCATCATTCTCTGAATTCCCTCTCTTTGTTGCACTTACATAGCTCATTCTTCTTTATTACCCTTATATAGCTTTATCTATCTATAGCTCAAATATACCTTCATCCATCACAACAAAATTCACACCATACCAGACAGAGGAAAAAATGAAGAAAATATCAAGGTTATGCAATTAAACACTGAGGGCTTTCAAAATAACTATCATAACATCTAGTTGTATTCAAGAGTTCTTTTCAAAATGTTTTTTCTAAATCCTGTTTATTACAGATACCTAAGAGCACGTATCACATTTTCTTGGAGACTAAAATGTATCATCAGATTTAACAAATATTTCCATGTATACATGCATTCAAATGCATCGTTAGATATCCTTTATACACTTGTTCAAAAAACAACAATGTTTTATTCTTTTGTTTCGAGCATAAATGTTTTTTGTATATCTTTCAAATGCAAATTGTTTCTAACATTTCTAACTTGATGCACGCAGGAATATGTAGATTCTTGTTTACATACCAAATTACATGGGCTCATGTACACGTGGCTCCATGCATAAATGTTTACATTCATCCATATATTTATGCATTCCTTCGATATATGCATTGCTAATAAATAATTAATCTTTCTTGTTTTCTTTCATTTAATACTACAAATGCAAATTGTTTCTGACATTTCTAACTTTATGCACGCAGGCATATATAGATTCTTGTTTACATACCAAATTATGTGGACTCATGTACACATCCATGCATGTATACATGTTTACATGGATCCATATTTTTATGCTTCCCTTCGATAAATGCATTGCTAATAAGTAGTTTCTTTCTCCTAATTTCTTTCATTTACTACTACAAATGTAAGTTGAGTCTCATCGTGCTTTCAGACTCGTTCAAATGCCGGGGATGCTTTCTACTCTTGTCTGCTTTATGTGCACATCGATACATGTATACATGCATACATGTATACATACATGCCTTAAGCATTGTTACAAATGTTTTTCTCATTAAATTTCAATGCAAAGTGCTATAAACATGTCAATTATTTAAGTGTAGCAACATTATATCTTACGTAATAAGGTTCTTTATATCTTTGCAAATGATTTTTTGTTCAATATATATACACAAAAATATCTATTTGTATTACATAAACAAGATTAAAATCTTATTTATAATAAAATCAATAGCTTTCTTGTGATTCACCTAAAAATTTATTGTAATATAATTACATAAGATTAAAATCTTATTTCTAATACAATCAATAGCTTTATATAGAACTAAGTTTCATATTACATTAAAAAAAAATTAATTGATCTTAGTAAAGTTTACAAATACACGTTACACTATACACAAAAATATGTTTTCGTATTACAATCAATAGCTTTATATAGAACTAACTTTCATATTACATTAAAAAAAAGATTAATTGATCTTAGAAAAATTTACAAATAGACCTTACACTAGCACACTAAACATAATTTTATTTACAAATAGACATACAAGCAAAAAAAAGAGGTATGGTAAACTTTATTTGCACATGCATATAGATATGTGTCTATATGCAATAATGCGGACACATGTAAAGAATGCAATATTTTTTAGTGTCTGCTCACATGTTTTTGTAAATTCTTGCAAATGATATTTGATGCTTAAGAAATATTCCTACATCAAAACTTTGTTGGAACTGAAATGACTAATGAATTTATGGGCCAAAAGGTTTATTAAAAAAAAAATTAAAAATTATGCATTGTTCATAAGTAATTTATTTCTCCTGTTTTCTTTCATTTAATACTGCAAATGCAAGTTGAGTCTCCTCATGCTTTGAGACTTGTTCAGATGCCGAGGATACTTTTCACTCTTCTATGCATTTTGTGTCCGTGGATACATGTATACATGCATGCATGTATACATAGATAACACAAGCATTTTTAAAAACATTTAAGATTGCTTGCATTTAATAATTTAAACATAACAAGAATACATTTTTGCTTCCTGAATAACATCATAAAGGATGTTTCTTGTTCCAAATGTTTACAGAGTCATAAAAATTCAAGTATTCATTGGTATATCTATAAAAAAGTCCACGTATACATGCTACCCAAAAATTCAATTTTGCATGCATCCATCGGCACATGTCAACTGTTCAAATCTCTTTATAGACCACGTTCACCATGGACACTAAACATTCCACACATTAATGCACCATTGCAAATTATTTCAAACTTTCCTACCTGAATTTAATACAATTATATTCCTATCTCCTATCTAATTACTTTTTCTCACTCATAGCTAGATGCTTTTTACCTCTCAGCAGGAACTCGACGCTTGCATCACTTGTTTATTGTTGTGGTAAGGTGTACCAATTAATTGAAGCATTTAGTCAGATTAGCTAGTGATCTTTTAACATGAGTTTAGGTGGCTTTATAACAACTTTCTTTGATGTTATATTAATATTAATTAATAAAATTTAGAATTTAATGGAGTTGAGATTGAAATAATAAAGATTTGAGAAAATAGGTGAATTGAGAAAATGAAATAATTAAAAAGTAGTAGAGTTTAATTGGTTTGTTATATATTTTTGACTTTTGATTTTTTGACTACAAAAACTGGAATTTAGGATTAGAAGAGTGATCAAGACCTTATGATAGAGATCCTCTGAACTTTTTGATGCTTAGGGCTAGGTCATACCCACAATTTGATATTGGGACACTTTACTTTCTTGTAAATTAATCTACTCATGTTGACTTTTAAATCCTATTTGTCTATGTTCAATGCATGTGTTTGAGAAAATAGTGTTTGTGAAAAGAGTATTTTGGGCTTATTATAAACAAAGGAAAGAATATTGACTCCCTTGAGAGCAATCAAGCCCTTTGACCAATGTAGTAAGATTGAAAATGCATCAAAGAAAGAATGCAAATGTTGATTCAACTAAGATCGAGAATAAGTTTTCTATGATTATTTTTTGGATATTTTATGATATAAGTGATTGAAATGGCTTAGCATGATGTTCAAGTTGAATACAAGTCCTAGAGACATTTGGAATACAAGTCGATGGGTAACAATCATATTCCTATAAATGTTTCTTGAGAAGTGGGAGGTATTTAATTTCAATTGGGAGAACTAGATCATAAAAATGATCTTATCCAAGGGACACGACCATGGGTATGAATTGGTAGAGGGAGTCATAACCCTCCAATATTAAATTAGTCTTATTTTATAGTGATGGATTCAAGATTAGGGTTAGTGTGTCAAACAAGATAAATTGAGTGTTAAAACCATGTATTTATGGCATCCTGCAAAGTGGTGTAAAATGAAGGGTTAAGATTACAATGCATGCATTTGTATTCCTTGCATTGTGCCCCCACTTTGGTGTGTGTGCAAATATATATGAGAAAACATGCCCAAGGAAACCTCTTAAGTGGGGAATATGCTTAGGAGATTATACCCTTTCTATGTACTATCTATTAACTATATCATATCATAAAAATAATATAGGAAAATTATTTATGTTAATGTGACCTAAAATATAAAGTATAGGAGTTGGGAAATGTAAATTGCAAGTTGAGAATATATAGAAAAGAAACATGAAAATAAATCTTGAGCACCTAGAAAATGAATATTTTTTAGCTATAGTGATGTTTTGGTGAAAATCTAGGTTAGATCTAAGAAATTATAGAATCTTGGTGTTGTAACAAAGTTGTGTTAGAGTAAAAGGTATTTCTTAATTAATTGTTTACTTAATTATTAGGTTCATTTTTACTCTAGTTACTTAAGCTTACTTAGCTCATGTTTTTATCTAGTTGCATTTATTTATTTAAGTAATTAGTTTATTAGTTATTTACTTTATTTGCTCTAGATTTGGATAAGCTTTCCTTCTTAGATAAGATTTCCCACTTTATTGGATAAGCTTTCCTTCTTAGATAATCTTTTCTACTTTATTGCATAGGCTAACTCCAATTGAACTCCATGCTTTATGTGAGATCTTGGGTTGCCTCATGCATTGCCTTGCTCTATATAAAGCAATGGATCTTTATATATTTAACTCATGCACTCTCATTTTCTACATAGAATATAATTTATCCTAGAATATTATTTTTCTTTGATGCTTTCTTAATCTTTCATTGTATCTTGGGTTTATTTAACAGTAAATCTTACATGGTATCAGAGTGTTCATGATTGATAAGATTGCCTTTTAAAAATGTTGTAACGCGAGAGAAAAAACCCCTCTTCCAATCAATCACTCTCAAACACAAAATAAACTCGCAGACAAAAAGTGCTTCAAATCATCAATCAACAAACAACAATTGCTGAGAAAATCTAATTTTTTTAATTCAATTTTAAATTATAATTATTAGCTTCTCCCATACATTCATGCCCTTTACCATTGTTCTGGACAGTATTCCCAATTTCTTTTCCATTCTATATTCAAATGTACCTTTTAATATGTTGTTCACCATTCAAATGCATCCCTCCAATCTGTATGCAACCTCCTCTAAATCCAATTACATGCCTCCCCTATTACCTTACTCTTGTTGGCAATGATTCAATCTTCATCCCAATGAAACACAGCCTCACACTCACGCTCTTCCTTCTTGTGTAGCTTTAATTTATAATTAGTTTGTATCTCCTTCATATGCAACCTAATTTTCCTTCACAATTAAGCTTTAAATGTCCCTCAAAATTGAAATGGTGCACCCCTTTTGTGGGTTTCTAATTTTCCTTCCCACGTTGTCTCCACAATACCCAATTTGTTCTTTGTAGCCCCTTCCAAACTGGTTCAGCAAACAAAATGATGATAGCTCCTCCTCCAATTTTTGTGTTTCCTCTTCTTATCCCACATTGTTTCTCCTTTCAACTTGCAAGAAAAGTTTTTCCTTTCACTTGTGGGCACGACCTTTCTACTTCTCCCATTGTTTTCTTTTACTTGTGTGTATTATCTTCCACTTCCACTGTATGCACCTTTCCTCCTTCCACCACGATTTGTGAATGATAGTCAAGCCAAATTAAATCTAAACATGGTACTTTAACGTTTATAAGTTTTGAAAAACATTTGGAAGATTTAAAACTTGGACCATAATAACCAATTTAATCAAATCAGCCTGTCTCTTATGGAAATGAAACTTTCAAACTTTTCATTGCTCTAAGTTGCCTATCACATTTTAAATTGGAGAAGAACATGTATATTATATCCAGATGTCCTTTTCATATACTTATATATATTGTTTGAATATAAGTAATGGGTAAGATCTCTAACACTCCACTGTGATTTTAGTCAGGCTTTCTCACAATGCAATCTAATGGTGTGAATCATATACATTGTCATGAAACGAAAAAGACCACCAAACCAAACCAAAACTAAAGAAAACAAATCAGAAATATTTTTGGTCAATGCAGATTGCATGTGCACCTGGGTGCTCCTGCATCATGTTGAGTGCAAATCTTTTATTTTTAAGTAGAAAAATAGTATGCTCTTCTCTTGCATCCTCAAATGATCTATATAATTAAAAAATTGCAAAAAAATACCAGATTTCAATGGTTTAACATTTGCTTTTTCAATTGCATGTGTGTTGCATATATGTTTTACAGCCTCCTGGATAAAAAATGGACTCACCATCACATTCAAAGCAACTGGGAGAGTCAAAGCAACCTCTCATGTCACCAAATCAACATCTTTTTTAGTTGCATGTACTTGCATGTAAGTTGCATGTACTTGAATGTGACTTGCATGAACTTGCATACATTGCTTGCATGTGAAGGAGAAGTTATTTTATATGCATTTTAAATGTAAGTCTAGTTATTTGAAGACACGAAGAAAGCTATATATTCCTCTCTTTTTTATCACCAAGCCATAAACTTACACCCATGAGCTTTGTTCTTTGAGTTCCAATAGGCGTTGGAAAGGTATTGCAGTTCTCTACACAATCATCCATGTAGATTTTCTAAATTTTATACCAAAAGTAAAAAATTCAAACATCTATATTTTATTTTGGCTTATAATTTGGCATAATAGTAAAATTTGGTGAACTTTATATGAGAGGGATACATTTGGTGTCTTGAACTATACTTATACTGTAAGAATTTCTCATATGTAAACTCACTGAAAATAGTGTATCAACATTGTACATTTCTTTTTGGGATCTTGCACATCATGTTGTATCATTATTGTACTCGTACTACTTTATAAAGTGTCAGGGGGGTTTGTTGTGTGAGCTTCTTATTTGCAACCACAACCTTGTCTACCTTAATGTGAGTGTACCTTTTGTCTACACACCATTTTTTTAGTTGTTGGTACTTCTTCATGCACCATTTGATGTTGCTAGTTCTTCTTCATGCACTACATTCTAACATTCAATTTTAGTGGACCTGTCATATATCTCCCTTCTTTGCATTATGGGGGGTATCATACTATTGGTGCTAATGCTTTCTTGGTTTCATGTTGGAGTGACTTATGTATCTAGTATTTATTCCTATGTACTAGTCTGATGCAACATACATCAATGGCTAGTTACCCATGCATTTCAGTGAGATGGAGCATTTACCATATGGACACTCTTGTATTCCTATTTCTAGAGGTGACCTTCTATTTTCATTTGATCAGTGTTTTTTGAACTTTTGGTACTTGTGTCATATGTATCTTCGAGTTTAAGATGTTTTTCCTTTATTTTCCTTATGATTTGAGTAGTGTTGTTGGGGGTACTCATACAAATTCTTGTCTTCTTGATCCTAATCATCATTTATTTTAGAAGAGGTTCTTCTTTCAACACTATAGTAGTTATTCTTCAATAGTCTTTGCAACTTCTTCATGCTTCAATGGTGTTCTTCATGTTCATCTTTTGTTCCTACTCTTTTGGGATATTTCTATTTTGGAGGCTTCTTCAGTTCTTCATTCATCTTTCTCTCTTTTGGAGGATTTTTCTCCCATGAGGTTTTATCCTTTTCTCTAGTTGTGGGAGATCTTTTGTTTGTACATGGGTACCTCACCAAGTCTTGTTTGTTAAGACCCATCATGCATTCATCTTTAGAGTTTTGAGCTTCTCCCTAAGTTTCACTTAATGGGGGGTGTAATCAAGGGAAAATCAGATTTGTTAAAGGGTTAGCACAATAACATTAAAATCCATTGAAGTAACAAAGCACAAAGGAAATAAACATGAAAATAAAGGAACAATGTTACCATAAATCTTCATCTTCCATGCTTCACCTTTGTTACACCTTCTAGTTTGTAGAAAATCGAATGAGGCCCTCAGATTTCAAATGAGCACCTAGACTAAATGTCAAAGCCCTATGCAAAGGTTGAAGGATTTATATAAAAGAAATGACCTCACAATAGACTAAAATGACAATGACTGCAAATGACTATGATAATAACCTAAGTTGACAGAATGAGCATGAGATCCCTGGAATAAGAACAAAATTGCCATTTTATAAAAAACTGCAATTTTGAACATGTGGCCAGGATGAGAAGATGACAAATACCCTAGAATCAATGGTCAAGATTGAATGTTGTAGTATGAATTAGGGTTAGATCAAAATTAGGGCAATGATAAAGATGAAGGGCCAAGATTGAATTATAAGATAATTCAATCAAGGGCCGAAATTAAATGAGATGTCAAAAGATAAGATTTGATTTGGAAGATAAGACTGGCACGGACAAAGAGGTTGCTGGGGAAATTAAATAATAAAAATTATTTAACCTAGGTGACCAATGAATAATTAAATAATAAAGATATTATTTAATTATAGAGGAATGTGACAAAAGTAATTATTTTAAATTAAATAATGATTTAATTCAAAATTACAGAAAGTGGACTAAATTAATTAAATTAAATTTATTTAATTTAATGAGAGAAGAGGCTAAGGAATAATTAGATAACTAAAATAATTATTTAATTATAGTGGAAAGTGGACAAAAATTAAATAAATAAGAATTTATTTAATTTTAGAAAGAAGGGGACTTAATTAGTGACGTAATTAAATAAATAAAATTTATTTAATTAATCAAGGAGAAATAAATGACAAAGGGGAATTAAATAAATTAAGAAATTTATTTAATTAAAGGAAGACTTAGATAATTAATGACATATTTAGATAAATAAATAAAATTTATTTATTTAATAATCATGAGGAATAAATGACATGAATTAATTAAATAATTATGAATTATTTAATCAATAGTCGAATGTGGACCAAGGACATAATTAAATGACTTAATTATGCTAAGATGAAAGTGGTAAAAATGAAGCTTGCAGGCCTAGGTCATTTTTAGGTGCCTACAGGGGGTTTTAGAGTAAAAGGTATTTCCTAATTAATTATTTACTTAATTATTAGGTCCCTTTTTACTCTAGTTACTTAAGCTTACTTAGCTCATGGTTTCATTTAGTTGCATTTATTTATTTAAGTGATTAGTTTATTAGCTATTTACTTTATTTTCTCTAGATTTGGATAAGCTTTCTTAGATAATCTTTCCTTCTTAGATAAGATTTCCTACTTTATTGGATAAGCTTTCTTAGATAAGCTTTCCTTCTTATATAATATTTTATGCTTTATTCCATATGCTAACTCTAATTGAACTCCATGCTATATGTGAGATCTTGGGTTGCCTCATGCATTGCCTTGCTCTATATAAAGCAATGTCTCTTTGTATATTTAACACATGCACTCTCATTTGCTATATAGAATATAATTTATTCTAGCACATTATTTTTTGTTGATGCCTTCCCAATCTTTCATTGTATCTTGGGTTTATTTAACACTAAATCTTACAAGTTAATGGGCATAGTATAGGGACACAACTATAGATTTAAGAGGCATAATATTAAATTTCTAATATTTGTGGCTCATGAAACTTACATGAGTTGTTTGATGCTTATCTTGCTTATCAAATACATGTGTTCCCTCCCAATGATGAAAAACCTTGAGCTAATTGTGGGAAAAAAGGGAAAAAGGTGTGTTGTAGACGAGATTACCTCAATCATAATCCTATTTTGTGTGTTTCAATTTCCATAAAAGAATAATAGAAAAAAATAGGGTACATGCAAACCCAATGATGAAGGTGAATGTAGTGTTTGCAAGATATAAATATCGCAAGATGAATCCTTAGGGGAAAAAAGGGAAACAAGTGGTGCATGATTTTGATGGGGAAAAACTAGGAGCTATGTAATCATTTTGAATGCATTCAAATGCTCTACCACAAAACCATCATCATCCATTCTCAAGGTATATAACTTAATTCTTAGGAAAAAATTGTTAACTATGGATTTATCCTAGTATAAGTCTCCTAGCTTATTCCAAAGAGCTTTTGAGATGAGTTCTTCATGTACATTTGACAAAACTAAATCTACAAAGAAGATCCTAATGAGGCCCTTTACCATTTTATCCAATAGATCCTACTTGACCGATGACATTACAACTATTTGGGAGCTAGATTTGGGAGCTAGATATATCCCATGGATCTTTCTCTATAAGCATATCTTGCATGTTGAGCTTCTACAACTTAAATTTGATGCTAATGAACCTCTCTATCTCTATCCTTAATGTAATTTCCACTTTCATGTACAACAAGTTCTTTTGCACAAGATCCCAATCAAACCAATGTTAAATAAAACCTTGTAACTAATACCTAGGACCCATATTGATCTAGCTTTAATAATAAATGAAAGGTAGTATAGTTATGTAATATTATTCCTACACTAATCTATGGGAGAAAATATGCACCAGAAATTAAATTGATCACAAAGTTACAAGGAAATAAAAATAATAGTAATATACCATAACACAATGATTATTGTGGGGAAAACCCTTTTAAGAGAAAACCTCGCTCTCCAAAGAAACTTGACATATTATTTAATAATTAATGGTTACAATGCACTCACATAATCTAAGCCTTTATGAGAGTATCACCACATGGAAGCATAATGGTACCTACAAAACTCACTATATAACCTCAAGAACTTAATAAATAAGATAAGTTATAAATAAAACCATCAAAGGGTAATTAGAAAACAATGAGATAAAAATTCCTAAAATTTGGCACCCAAATCCCTATTCAAAAACCAACATCCAAATCCAAAGATGAGTCTATAAGCTAAAAATATTTTCTCCATTTAGGTGTTCTATTTTTACCCCATTATCTCCATTCAAATATTATGCTGTATCATAATATTCATAATAGGTTGGATAATGAATCTAACTCCCTCTTATATCTATCTTATTTATCATAGATGCTCTTACATTTTCAATATGTTGTCCTAATTTCTTAAGGTCATAACTTTTAATCGAGGAAGCCAATGAGCTTGTTTTTAAAAAAATTGAAGGCCTTAGAGAGCTCCATGTCACCATAACCCACTTACTTTAGTTAAGATCCATTTTGGCCCAAAAATATATTTTTGTGTTCTATAGCCTAAAAATTGCATTTTTGTGCTTTTAATATTAAGATGCAAGGTTGAGACACCTTTCTTGACAAGATTATAACTAAGAAGTAATGGAATCCATATCATCATCTCATCCATTCTTTCCTCTGTTCTTCTCTTTGAAATCCTTTTGAATGTGTCCATTTTTACCATAAGTTTCAACATTTCACCTTGGATTTACCAAGAGACTTAGATGGCCCTCTAGAATTTGATCTTCCTTTATCTTGTTTCTTTTCCTTCATTCCTTTCTCTTTCAATCTACTATGAACAACCAAGAAATATTTTAGTAGTATTTTGCGTTTTCCATCTCATATCACCTAAAAGAATGGTACCCACCACCCTTTAAGTGTGAGCTTACTAGAGGTACTTCCGATGGCCATAGCTAGGTTGTCCCAAGAGTTTGGCAATGAAAATTGCAATGGAATACTTTTATTTTCATTACTCATCACAACATATAGAATTTAGTTGGGAAATCATAGTGTTTAACACATTCAAGTGTTCATATAGAAAGTTGTCACCACCCATTCACCATTGATTTTTTTCTAAATTTCTCCACAAGGAAATGGTGGGTTCTCCTAAAAAAATTAGGAGCATTGAATTTTCCAAATAAATTTGAATAGAGGCTCCTTAATTTTCTATCTAACGCATATCATATGTCTTATTGTATTGGCATATGTTTACCTTCAGAAACTAGATCCTATAGATCTTGATGTTTTAACAATACTCCATTTTAAACTTCAAAAGCTAAAAAAATGTGTAACTAAACTTTTGTATGTCCACTCAAGATGTACTTGCTATTTTTCCTATAAACAAAATATCATCTATACATAGCTCCCACTAAAACCAATATTAATATGATAAAAATCCTAACTTAACCTAAAATCTCAATAGTTGGATATGATTTGACATTGAATGACACATCTAAATTAAAAAAAATCACTATTAGACTATGAGAAGAGTAGCACAATAAAGAAATTTATCTAGTTTTTAAAACCGAAAATAATATGAACACACACACAATAGATGACACAATATTTACTGTGAGAAAAAACTTATAAGAAAAATCCAACTGCCAAATATTGAGCCAATATATTTGTTATCACCTAATATTGTGCCCTTGCTAAGTTGAAAAAACTTAGCTTACTGGTAAAACATTGGATAACTCCCCTGATTGTGGGCTCAGGATGTGGGAGTTAACCTCTAGAGTAGGCTGGTTCCCTTGTAACTTCACCTAATTAGGCCTATGCTATTGCTTTGTTGAGAAAAAGAGGGAAAGAAACATGAAAATGAACCTACATTTTCCTAAGGTGATGCACCAAATGTTTCTCTCAAAACCTATACTGATTTTTTAAACTCAAAATGATCAAAAATCTAAACTCAACACTTACACAACTTATTATTTCATATGTCTTTGCAAAAGTGTTTCATAACAAGGCCTGGTAATGCTAAAAATAGTGTTTAGAAGGAGCTATGAGTGCTATCACAACATAAACTCTATTCCTAACAGGTAAACACAATCTATGACCTACAAGAATGCATACTTTTCTGCTCAAAGGCAAGGAAAATAAGACATAAATCAAGGGGAAAACAACATCACCACAAGATTACTTATCAACTATCTATAAGATTTGCATAATAAAACAACAATGAGAAGGTGAAAATAGTTTATTTTATTTATTGAAAAGTGTTACATACAACTATGTAAGCTTGAAAATGGAGCTACAATTTGTTGTCCTAGCATGAAAGAACTTGAAAAGATTACAATACATTTCCAAGAGAGAAAATAACTAACTAAAATTTTCTCCAAAAGGTTGTTTATATGTTGTTCAAAAGCTTACAAAATAATAGGAACATGTGCTTTGTTGAGTCCAACCTCCTTTGGTCGTCCATAACATATATGCCTACTTTTAAGCCCCCAAAATTGCTCCAAAAAGGTGTTTGAAGGCTGAAAACTTCATGCATTGACCTTATCTAGCATTAAAGCACTTCAAACAGCTCATAGATGCCCTCAAAAGGCTTCAAAATTGAATCAAACTGCCTCCTACACTCTTGTCAACTGTTGCACAACCCAACAAACTACCCTATATGCTTGGAACTGCTCATAAATTACCTTTTGCATGATGATAGGGCATGTGGGAAGGTCTTGGAGAGTAAAAAAACTCCCACAGGTCATGAGAATCCTTCAAGGGTAATTTTAAACCACTTATCAACCTCACATGACTCCAGTCTTTTGGATTTTCATCCCACACCCATATATTTACTTAACTTTCATCATTTTGTAACATATCTTGTAATTTTAGCTTGTATATTGCTCTCTTTTAACCCATTCTTTTTCTCTCTAGAACCTTTAATCCTTACACCTTAGATAGTAGATTGTCTCCTTGAATTGTGTTGTTGATGTTCTAGGACTCCCTCCTACTATATGGCATGCCTTAAGTCTTCCCACTCTCATTACCAATATCCTAAATCTTAATCATAAATCACTATTTTCTTCTCACTATCATGCATCTTAGGTTCTTTGGAAGTGATTGCTTTGTAGGTCCTATAACTGTGTACTTAAACACATCCTTATCATTATCATTTTGGTGGTCATTACAATCCACATCCAAAGCTTTTTTTAAACATCACTTGCATATATTTGATGTACCTGGGATATCAACTATGAAAAATTCTTGCAGTTGTATCGAATAGCCCTTCACATTGTTCACACAATAATTCCAATAGTATGATCAAGTATAGAAAATAGAAAGTGTTTCCAAGGACTAGCATCCCCTTCCTAATCATCTTTCAAGGGAGGTTACAACAATGAACATTGAGGAAATACCATTTAGCAACAACATTCATTGACCTTAGTAGCCATAGGCATGAAGAAGAGCTTTCAAATAGTATTGGCATAGGAGATAATCTTCTACCTTGAAATTCATCATCATTACCCAAGAGTGTGATCCATTTTAGTGCTATATGATGAACTACAACCTACTTTCTCTACACTACTCATAGTGCAAAGGACTACGCCCTTTATGGTGACCATACTGCCACAAGTCTGCCCAACTATCAACACATAATGCACTATCATTTCCACTGTATCGTCCACTTTGTGCATCATTCATGTCATTGTCTAACACTTATTGCACATTACCATTACCCCCTTCTGATTTTGGCATTAGCTTTCATGCTAATCTTCTAACCATGAGACTATCCCAAAAGAGTAAATGTGATAGTAGCAAAACTCAAATACAAACATTTATGAAAGTCTCATGAGAGTTTACCTATCCTTGTGAACCTCTATGAATAACCCTATGCATTATGACCTTGACTTCCCTTTTCCCTTAAAGATCCCTTGAACTTCTTTCAAAAACAACATTTGAGTCACACAACTACCCCATGTCTATGCACAGGTCTACAATTCTTTCATCAATTGTCTATGTGTCATGACTGTCATTTGGTCTTGGAAACATTCACTAAACTATCTTATCATGCATAGAATGAAGGCACTATCATAGAAAACACAACACCAAACTTCCATTGGTCACTTTGAAAAACTTGATAGTTGTTCTCAACTCAAACATAACTCATGCAAGTTTTCCACTCAATCTTTAATGCTCTCTTGGCTATCATGACATTTTGAAAGGGTTGCTTCTCTCTATTTTAGGAATAATGATTCATATTTACTTTCTTTGTTCTATGTTCCTTTGTCCACTTGTTCATTTACTTCCAATGAATGTTTTTTTTTTGGCCATTTAACTATGAGGTGACTGTCCTTTTCATTTGATTGTGCTTCATCTCATGTTCTCTCATACTTGTTGCCTTTCCCGTTTCTACAAACGTTTGTTGACCTACAAAATTTTGGGTATTAAAGAAGAATAAAAACTCCATGCTTCTCCATCAGTATGGAAAATCGATGCATCATTGAGGTTGTACAAAATAGTTGTAGTTTCAAGTGTTAAGACTGTGAATGTCCACATGATTACTTTAGATCCTAGCTCAAAATGACACTGTTAAACTACCTTGGAATTCCTAAGGATGTTGACATCACAACCTTCAATATCTTCAAAATTGATGTCCTTTTGGAAGTCACAACTTAATGGCCTCCAAAAGCACATCCATTTTGGAGATATCGATACTTTTTCTGTTGCCACACATGGTGATCTAGAGCCTTTTTTTATTGCAAAAACTTGGAGGAGAAGTATTATAGGGCACTACAAATTCCTAAGAATGATGAAGTCCCATCCTCCTCCTCCTATGTTGGCCCATCTACCTTACCATCCACATCTAAATCTAAGGCATCAACATTGAAAAATATCCCAAAGATCAAGGCAATTATTAAGGGCAATGGTTGTGGTTATTATAATCTAAAAGACTCTTTTGTTGTGGGAGAACTTCCTCTTTCTCCTAGATCTTATGGAAAACCTCAACATATTGAAAAAGTGGCAAAGATAATTAGAATATCACCTACCACTTTCACAAAGTGGGGAGAC
>VDFB02161041.1:0-12835 GCA_007258455.2 Sequoia sempervirens | reverse complement strand
TACACATTCCCAAAAATGTGCTCCATCCTCATCCAATAGAATTATGACAATTGTCACAATCCTATTGGATCCCTTTTTATCTCACATTCACCAATTTCACTCATTCTTCAACCCTTCAATTGTATAAGTAGAAGCCTCTTTTACTTGGAATGGATCCACTTCTTGATGCATAGTCATTATACTCATTCTCATCCATCCATCGTCCAATTGCTATCACTATCTTTGAGGGAATTTGACATTTATCAAATCCATTTGGATCCACAACTTGAAGCATTGTTACTCCACTAAGTTCATTGCTCAATCACTTGTATTTTGGAAGCTTATTAAAGGGGTGGGAAAGGGCATTTTTTCAACATCAAAGGACCACCACTCCCACTATGGGATAGAGTTTGAATATTCTTTTATATGCTTTCATTTTGTTTCTTTGATTTCTTATTGGCTTGTTTGCATATTTAGCATGTTCAAGTATCTCATAGGAATGGTTTATTTCATTTGTTTAAATTGACTAATATGATAATATTTGTCAATCTTTGATAAGTGCAGGTTTAGCATTGACATTTACAAGTCCTTGAAAGTTGCAATTTTTTTCTAGGTCTTGTCACTTAGTTATGTTTTCGTTAGGTAACCCTTACTATAAAGATATATAAGGTATCTTAGATAATTTTATTTTTAAATGATCTTCACCCTTCACACATGCATTTCCAATCCCCTAAATCCCAGAAAGATCAAAAAATTCTCAATCTTGGGCATTTGTAGGCATTTTTAGGTGGTTTTGGGCTATCTACAAGAAGTACAAATCCAACTACATTTCACTTTAGTTATAATTCCTAGGTTCCTTGTTGCTTACTCATTTTTCCATCTTCGCCTCTAGTAGGACTTTGACCCCCAACCAAATTTCACCTTTCCTCCATTGATATTTAGTTCAATTGCCACTTTTTAAAAATTCCTTCTCTTTCTGGGAATTTGACCCCCAATTAGACTTCACTTAATTGTTTATTTGCCTAATTTTTGGCCCACCATTAAGTTTCCTTGTATTCCTTTTTAGCCAAGTTATTACGTTCATTAGTTCTATTTTTATTTTAAATTTTAATATTTTCTAGGTGTGTGTAAGTTTATCTATCGATATTTAATATTTCTTTACCATACATAAAAATGATAATTACAAGTAGCCATAATATTATGTACATCTTTACATTCATAATGCCATATACAATAGGTCTAACAAGCTAATTTTTTTTAGAAAGTATCTTCTTGATAATCTATCCGTAATGATTTTACTTTTTTATAAAAGGTAAAAATATATTTTGAAAGGGGCCTCACCCTTTACAAAATCAAAATTCCTAGAGACAAGGCTAATCAAAAACCATGTGCCACGCAAGAGACAAACCAACCCACAAGAGCCACTAAAGAGAGCTTGCGCAATCCTTAAATACCTTATTATGGTCCCCATGCCCCAACTAGCCCCATCTCCACCACCTATCCTCAGAATGGGGATCCAAACTAGATTGAGGAGGTCACTCTTACATTTTTTCAATGATAGTCGAAGAACTAGGGTTATCCACAAGTACAAGATAGAACCCTAGAGCTGAAGCCAACCCATTAGACACATTTTTCATCAGAGAAACATGAATCACATAGGAAAATCATGAAATCCCATTGATGAAAAAATAGAAAATACTTAGGAGGTTCCACGTAACTATGAGAAGAAAGAACAATTGAGCCATGAAATCAAGTCTTAACTATAGTAACCAGTAACAATAGTAATATTTTTTATGCTTTCTATAAAGAGAAACACCATTTTTTTTTTTTTAAAGATGTAAATCAAGAATATTTCTTGATTTCAATTAAAGAAGAGATGGTAGTAGTGTTGTATGTTGGTTTTTAATGCTGTAAATATTTCTATATGCTATGTTCCTTTGATTTGTATGTGAAAAGATGAAAGAAGGTAATTTTCCAAGCTATAAAAACGTTACCATCATCTGCTCTGCTCTAAAAATTCATATGCTATATTTATTTGGAGTGGCAAGAAACTTGGTATTTAAGAAATCAAAATAAGTGAAAGCAAATGATATAAGTACAAAAATTTAAATTAATAATAATAAACGGGACAACCAAATTGTTGGAATAAAGATGAATAAATAACAAATTTGAATCTTTATGTGAAATGCAAGAGAACACTTGTAGTACAAATAAAGTGATAATTATAATTATAGATACTTATATAAAAAAACTCTCTCCAACAAGTTAAAAATATAGCATTCCAGTGCTCTACAGATAAAGGATGATTAAGGGAAACATAAGTAACCCACAACAAAGCCCAAGACTTATACTAACTTAGCATCCGAAGCACCCAGGGTGCATGCTCTAAATACTGGAGCTAGAGAAACATCAGAGTTCAGAACATACAACCAACACAGAACTAAACGGATAGATAAAACAAATATTAAAAAGCAGAGTAGGCAGGGGATGGCTTCATCAACACTGCAACTTGGGGTTTTTAGGCTATTGGCCCTTCTCCAGCACACATCTCCGAAATCAAACAGAATTTGCATCCACAAACTGATAGACCTTGCTTTACTTTGTCAAGAGCTTCGCCAGCCTCTCGCTTCAAACTTTTCACCTCATCACTATCACAGAAACCTGTGGTGTTTGAACTTATCCACTCTTCAACTCTTTTACGCCTTCTGTCTGCCAGAGCCACCAGGAACATCTGGAATAAAGAATGGCACTCTGTGTGTCGAAATTAACTAACACCCGAAATTCTTCATTCTTATTTGGCACAGAAAGACATCCCATTTGGACCGCAGACATAAGATTTCTCTTCAGAATACCAACTGTTACAGCAAATCGCTTGCTGTCAATAGAAGCCCAGTCTTTGGATGCAACTTGAGCTGTAATAAGCTTCAGATCCCTCAAAAAACTGAATCCATTATCATAGCAAACATCGATTCTGTTTGCCACTGTTTTGGCTAGCTCACTCAAGCTTTCTTTATAATACTCAGAACTATTGTAAGGAGCCATAGCAGCAATCTGGACCTTGCCATCATACATTTTTGAAATAAAATTCTCTGGCGATTTGATGCGTATTTGAGAAATCTTCTCATTGAATTCTTTAACAAGATCACATACATGAGATTTGTCCACATCCTTGACGGCAATGTAGAATAGACCTTTAAATAACTTTTTGTCCTGCTTGAGTAAATTGATCACACTCTTGAACCGGCTGAAAGCGAATTCTGTGACCATATCTAAGTGAAAACCCTGTAATATCGAATGAAGGTTTACAGTAAGAAAAAGGAGTTGGTTGTGAGAAATACAATAGTAAAAAGTTTGTAGTTAAAGTACATTTATGTTTTAGTAGTAATATGCAGGGCTCTAACAGTCAAATATTTTGTAAGTGTTTAATCTTGATTTCTATAGTAGTATCAAGTTAGACGTTCATATACTTAAAATGCTATTCTTTAATGGTATTATTTGTTGATAAATAGAATTTTTTATTATTAATGTATAGTTAAATAATTTGTTTTGAAATATATTTTTTTAATGTTTTTATAAGACAAATTATATCTAATAGTTGGGTAAGATATGTTCACATTAGTTGGATGTAAACAATACATTAGACATTAACAATAGTATTAGAATACGGAATGAAAAATTGTTTGCATATGTCCTTAAACAATTAAATCTATTGAGAAGTTTGTATGGGTGCTGAATATTGTTGGTTTAACATTGAAGTTCATGGTTGTTTTGCTCTTTTGTATTGTCAATAATTGAAGGCAATTAAACCTACTTGGACGTATTGGAACATGGTTGAAATAAGTGTCAAAGTTGTTGAAGCGTATTTAAAATGGTGTTGCAAAATATACCTACTATACACTATTCTATTGATTGCTATTATTTATGCACTATTAGGTGCATTTTCTTTTTCTTCAACTATTGAAGTAATTTAAATTTAGTTTATCTTTACGTTTTGTCATTTACATTGCAATTAAGTGGTGTGGTAGATGAATTGATTATTAAATGATTGAAGATCTCTATAGTTATAGAAGTCATATGTTCAAATCTAGATATATCTCTTTTTTTTGTGTGTATTATTGTAGGTTTCCTTTGTGTATCTCATTTTAACAATGTATTTTCAATTAAACCAATTTAAATTAAAGATGAAGTATTATATGTTTTTTGAAAGTTATTATAATATATTTAGAGCTTAAAATTTGTTGGGTTAAAGTGGAGGGTGGAGAACAAATGTGTGTAATCATCATGACAACCAACATGCAATTGTTTAGATTATTTTCTAATTAAATTTTCAATATCCCTATTGCAAAGAGAAAAGAAGAATATTAAAAATTATTATACATTATAATTATATATTTATATTTTATTAATAATGTGTTAACTATTTAATAATAAATTTCTTATAAAAAAAAAATTAAAAGATGAAAACTCCTGGAAAAAAATAAAATTATATATATTGAAAACTTTTATAAAAGCCTAAATAATATTTCAATATAATTTCTTTCAAAATCTCAAAAGTACACCATCTCCTTCTTCGCCCGTTACAATGCTCATCCACACACCATCTGTGCACCTCCCACCTGCAACATCAAAAAGAGACCCTGACAGATGATTCAACAAATATGACTTTCCGCTACTTTGCTTTCCCACGGAAGATATGACCTTAATCTTGCCCTTCCAACCGCTGAGAACAGCGTCATAGAACCCAAAGCTTATAGAGTTAGAAAGCGATACGCTGTCCACGTAACTAACATCAGGGGATAATTGAAGTCCATCCTTGAGAACTACCATTGCATTGTTTTCAGCACGAGCTATTTGGATGGGAACGAGGCAAACAAGCTTGCGAACCCATGTTCCCATTTTCACCTCTATCCGCTTCTGTGCTGCGGCTGAAATTGGGCAATTCTCTACATCCTTCACTTTAAATTGAATCTTCATTCTTGAAAAATCTTTGCCTTTTCCCTCCTCAAGCTGTCTAATAAGTGCATTTAAATACTCTAGACATGCCTCACTGTTGGAGCGATCTGATCTGCTACTTTCCAGTACCACATTGAATGTTATAATACGCTCCTGATCTTTGGGAAACAACTTAGGTGTTGCTGCAAACTTGTCAAAAATGTGATATATGTAACCCAAATACGGGTAGGACAAAGCAATTTCTGTTTCATCTTCAGGAGCTTTAGTCTGATCTACTTGCAACTGCTTAACTTCCTTAGCTAAACAACATTTCAGAACATGGGAAAGGATAATACCAGGAGCATCTACTGGACTATATAGCAAAAGCTGACTTTGCGCTCCGAACTTTGTGAATTTCGCCCCAAATTGTTCGAAATCGGATATACTGAATTCTCCTGAATTCAAAGGGATTGTCTTCAAGCGGCTCATACTATCACCCAAAAGATAAACATCAAGTACGTTTTCAGGACTTACACGGCTTGTACCGGCACCATTTTTATCCTCACTCTGACGTTGCAACTGCCTGAAGACGAGGAAGAAATCGCCGTCAACAGAAACGCATGCTCTCAAAGGGTGCTTCTGCGGGTGAAGAGAAATATGCTTTGCCTTCATCATCGGCTTCTCACGGATTTCGGCCACTCTTGCTCGTTTGGCATCATCAACCAAGAGCAGCTCCATTTTCCCTGGAATGAAATGCATCCATACAATGATCTTGCTACCATTAAATGATTCCAGATTGACCTCAACTCCACTCCAGTAGACCTTCCTAAAAGACTCATCAAACTTATAAAATGCAATCTTTGATGTCTCTTTTTCATAGAGAGCGATAGATCTGGTAGCTTCGTCTACAGCCAACAAATCAAATCCCCTCCTAAATACATGAATAGGATGGTCCGTGTTATTTATGTTGACACCAGTCTTGGGACAACGGTACACATACAAAGAGGAATCTGTGAATCTGTGAACAAAAACAATCAGCTCTCTGGACTTGAGGACGACAACTTTATATAATCTTTCATTCTGAGGATTAATGCATGCTAACTCTACTGATTCTCCACGTTTTAGGGCAATTGGACGCCCCGGGTTTCTATTACGTTCAGATATGTCTTTTTTCATTGGAGTCAACTCACATGCTTTATAAACAATGTTGAACGGATGTTCCTCCTCAATTGTCACCTTCGCCTTCACGTCCACTTGTTCAGATTGAGAGCTCCGCCCGGGACAGGATGAACCTGTCTGACGCTCATATGTAACGGTGACACAGTTGTCGTCCTTTAACGGTGACATCTTCTTCTTCAATTCCTCTACAATTAACTCATACTCTGTTTTGCCAGACCAAGAAGCTTTCGCTGACACCTCTACTGTTTTTCTTAACTTCCATGGAGCTCTTTTCTCTGTTGTCAGGAAGCAACAGTGGTGATACCCTTCGCAGAACACTGCTGTTCCATTATAATTATTGGCAATTTGAACATTTGCACTCGGTTCTAATGAAGACTTCTTACTATGCGCTCCTTCGTCAATTCTTACATTATAACCTGGCAAGACCTCTAGAGCTTCAAAGGGATCGCTACCTTCCATACAAACATATACGCTATCACATAGCTCAACCAGGTATCTGATAAAATTGCAAGACACGTCTTTTCTAGAAGCCTGCGTCAATTGCTCATCTTCATGCCAGTAAAAAACTACTGCGTAACTCACCTTATCAGTAAGACTGACGTAGAGTCCCGGTTCCAACAGTCTTTCTTCCATCTTAGTAAGAACGGAATCATCCACAAGACTTTCCTTGCGGAAAGTGTGTATGATCATTCTCTTATCTCCATAGAACCCGACCGCCGGCTGATATGAACCCGACTGTTGATTTAGCGAGCTGAAATTGATATGAACTCGCGGGGGCTCCCCAAAGCGAGCCGAGGCAGAAGAGGGCACAAGCTTATTACAGAGGCTCAGAATTTCATTTTGTGGAAGCTGAACCTTTCAACGACGCCGTAATCTTGCTTGTCGCGGACAATACGCATCACCCAAAACAGATTAGGAGAAAGCGCTTGCACATTCACAACCGCGCTTCCTTTCACAACCTCGGCAGACGCAGGCATGCGGAGCGTCTCTTCCTCTCCAGGTGCAGATTGCTTCTCTTCTATGACAAGGCCATTGTTTTCCATTCTTTCCATTGGGGGTGCAGATTCGGCCATAGAGAACAGGCAGATTAAAAGGAGATTGCACAGAGACACGGGACACTGCAATTCGTAGAAGAAATTTTCAGTACGAATGGTATGCGGGGAGAGCTGGGCAGATTTCAAACTTGGGCCAACGAATTATTTATAATTTGGATCGTGAGACTTGTGATATACGGCTGAAATAAAGTAAAGGCGGGAAAAGATTTCAATTAATCCACATTAATACGTTATTCACCATGAAAAGAAGAGAGAATATTAAAAGCAATCTTGTCTTTTTTTTAAATAATTCCAGTTTTATTGCAGTAAAAAAGCTTTATTCATTTAATTGTAATTATTGTATTATATAAATAAATTGAATTTGTTTTATTAAAGTAATCATGATGATATAGGTGTTTTAAATATATTTATTTAAAAATATTTAATATTAACTTTTTAAAAAATATTAAGATAAAATTTATTATTTTAATAATAAATTTAATAAAATGTTTCAAATTTTATGATATATTTAAATTATTTATAATTTCTATATATTAAAAAATATTAATATATTTGAAATGTTACTATATTTATTTATATAAATATTAAATTTTAATATATAGTTAAAATCTTAATGTTACACATAAACAAGTAAATAGAAAAGTAGATAAGAAATATATAATAGAATTTTCTTAAAAGAGAAATTTATTTACTACAAACATAAATGAATATTAGGGTAGGGATTTTGGTGGGATCCCCTCAATTACTTGAGGTGAAGAAATTCTATTTGTTACAAATGGGTTTGTAAGAATTAATTTGGATTACATGGATAGTTAGATATGTACAATGTCATTCTAGTGGCCATGGGTTGAGAGAAATATTCGGTGAAATTGTAGCTTCTATTGCTAATGTTACACGTAAGCAAGTAAATTTATCCTTATTTATATTTTTTAAAACAAAGGTTAGAATAGGTATTTGATATTTAAGATAAAATTAATGTTACACATAAACAATTAAATTTAAACTTATTTATACTTATTTAAAGAAAATCTTGGAATAGGTATTTGATATTTAAGATAAAATTAATGTGACACATAACCAAGTAAATTCATACTTATTTATATTTATTTAAAGCAACGGTTGGAATAGGTATTTCACATTTAAGATAAAATTAATGTTACACATAAACAAGTAAATTTATACTTATTTATATTTATTTAAAGCAAAGGTTGGAATGAGTATTTCACATTTAAGATAAAATTAATGTTACACATAAACAAGTAAATTTATACTTATTTGTATTTATTTAAAATAAAGGTTGGAATAGGCATTTGAAATTTAAGATAAAATTAATGTTACACACAAGCAAGTAAATTTTTACTTATTTATATTTATTTAAAATTAAGGTTGGAATAGGTATTTGATATTTTAGATAAATTAATGTTACATGTAAACAAGTAAATTTATACATATTTATATTTATTTAAATCAAAGGTTGGAATAGTTATTTGATATTTAAGATAAAATAAATGTTACACATAAACAAGTAAATTTATACTTATTTATATTTATTTAAAGAAAAGGTTGGAATAGGTATTTGATATTTAAGATAAAATTAATGTTACAAATAAATAAGTAAATTTATACTTATTTATATTTCTTTAAAGAAAAGGTTGGAATAGGTATTTGATATTTAAGATAAAATTAATGTTACACACAAACATGTAAATTTATACTTATTTATATTTCTTTAAAACAAAGGTTGGAATAGGTATTTGATATTTAGGATAAAATTAATGTTACACATAAACATGTAAATTTATACTTATTTATATTGATTTAAAGAAAAGTTTGGAATAGTTATTTGATATTTAAGATAAAATTAATGTCACACATAAACAAGTAAATTTATCCTTATTTTTATTTATTTAAAGAAAAGGTTGAAATGGGTATTTGACATTTAAGATAAAATTAATGTTACATATAAACAAGTAAATTTTTCCTTATTTATATTTATTTAAAGAAAAGGTTGGAATATGTATTTGTAAAACTAATGTTACACATAAATAATTAAATTTATATTTATTTATAGCAAAGGTTGGAATAGGTATTTTATATTGAAGATAAACTTAATGTTACACATAAGCAAGTAAATTTGTACTTATTTATATTTATTTAAAGCAAAGGTTGGAATAGGTATTTGATATTTAAGATAAAATTAATGTTAGACATAAAGAAGTAAATTTATACTTACTTATATAAATTTGTATTTATTTATATACGACTGGAATAATGCAAAGGTTGGAGTATGTATTTTAAATATAGTTATTTAAAATTAGTTATTATTACTTTAAAATAAATTATACTTAATTTGACATTTAAGATAAAATTAATGTTACACATAAACAAGTAAATTTATACTTATTTATATAAATTTGTATTTATTCATATATGACTAAAATAAAGCAAAGGTTGGAATAGGTATTCTAAATATGTTTAATATTCATTTTTAAAAAATTATACGTAATTTAATATTTAAAATAAAATAAATGTTACACATAAACATGTAAATAGAAAAGTAGATAAGAAATATATAATAAAATTTTCTTAAAAGAGAACTTTATTTACTACAAACATAAACATATATTAGGGTAGTGATTTTGGTGGGATTCCCTCAATTAATATTCATACTAGAGTATGTATTTATGACAACTGATTGGTATTTCTATTGTGAATAATTGAGTGTCCCGATGCGATGCGCAAGAGGTGTGGTGTAATTGAGAATAATTAATGTGATATACTACTGAAATAAAGAAATGGTTGGAATAGGTATTTTAAATATATTTATTTAAAAGTATTTAATATTAATTTTTAAAAACTTATACTTAATTTGATATTTAAGATACAATTAATGTTACACATAAAAAAGTAAATAGAAAAGTAGATAAGAAATATATAGTATAATTTTCTTAAAATAGAAATTTATTTACTTCAAACATAAATATATATTAGGGTAGTGATTTTGGTGGGATTCCCTCACTTACTATGCATTTTGGAGTATGTATTTATTACAGTTGGTTGGTATATCTATTTTGAATAATTCAAATTTATATTTTAATATAAATTTATATTTATTTATAATATTTAATATAATATTCATATATTAAAATTTATATTTTAATATAAATTTATAGTTATTTATATAAATTTATATTTATTTATATTATTTAATATTTTTTAATTTTCTATTTAAGATAAAATTAAAATTTATTTATAATATTATTGAAACATGAAATAATAATTGATAATTATCATTAAATGAAAAAAATGGAGAAGAGAAGCGCGAGGTCGATAGTTAGTATAGAGGCAAAGGAGCAGAGCTGAGTGAGGTCGTTGGTTAGCACATAGGCAAAGGAGGGTGAATTGGAAAAT
Source organism: Sequoia sempervirens (assembly GCA_007258455.2). Classification (NCBI taxonomy): domain Eukaryota; kingdom Viridiplantae; phylum Streptophyta; class Pinopsida; order Cupressales; family Cupressaceae; genus Sequoia; species Sequoia sempervirens. Next base: position 2,279 of record VDFB02161041.1, on the reverse strand, counting down.
TTTGGAAGAGCACGTTGGGGAGACGAACCAATTAAGGACAACACAAAGGAGCAGGATCAAACTTCGCAGTGGGTATTTTTTTTGGTGGGAAATGGGAGGACAAGTGCCATCCCGTCCATTGAATGTAGACCGCCCTATTGGAAAAGGGAAGTAGAGCAATAAGGAAACAACATGAAACTCTTGAAACCCTAAGGAAAGGCTGGAACTATGGTCGAGGAAAACACACCCTTTTGGGAAAAAGTTGACTAGAAGCCGAAATGAGTGGATGGAGACAAAGGAACGAAGTAAACCGAAGGGCTGACAAAGAGTGAGAGGAGGATGGTCAGGACAGGGGCCTATGGAGGACCGACAAATGGAAGTGAAGGAAAATAATTATCTAAAGACTAAAGAAACAGTAATGGAGATTGATGTCTCTGAGGAAGTAAAGGAAGACGTTGCGATACTTAGGGACTTTTCTTTTGTTTCTCGCTTTATTGGTTGTACACCGGATCATGCATCAATTAAAACATGGCTCTGGGAAAAATGGAGAATGGAGGTGTTGATAAGATTTATGCTGAAAGGGTTTTTCCTAGTGGTGTTTGTGGATGAGAAAAGAAAGCAGAGGATAACAGATGGAGATATTTGGTTTATGGATGGCAAACCCCTGTATATGCAACCTTAGAACCATAATTTTGACCCAGTAAAACTGTGGCCTTATTATAAATTGGTCTGGGTCAAACTTTATAATCTTCTAGTGGAATACTGGACGGGAGATTGCTTAGAGAAAATTGGTCGATATCTGGAAACCCTAATAGAGATTTATGTGAACATCCTGGATGGTGATCTATATAAATATGCCAAACTCAACATTGTGGCAATTGATTCCATTCCTCCTAGTATCTATTTTTTCGTGAATGGGGAGCGATGGTCGCAGGATATTGAGGTTGAAGCACCAAGGAAATTATGTATTGAGTGTGGCTTGCGGAATCACAGTATTATGGACTACAATGTAGGTATTGAAATGAGTAAAAATAAGCAGCCTCCAGAGAATAATTCTCCTCTTACCACTCAGCCTAAGCTGGAAGTATTCAAGGAAAGGTTGTCTCAAGTAGGTGCAAATGAAACTCAAAGAAAGGACTTGGCAGAAATGGTACATACCCCAGTGGCAACACCTAACAACATGGATGGGGCGGTTAAATTGCTGCTACGATCTCCTCAGAAGGAAGGGCATAAGATGTTGGGTGGTGCTGGGGAAAATGTCACATCTAGGGCAAGTGAGGACCTAGACTCAAATGCAGATATTGAAGATGAGCTGGACATAATTGAAGACAAGTGTATTTCTCAATCAACAATCAATCACTTGGGTTTGGGAAAAAATTGACACTTCTAGAAATTCTTGAGGTAGGAAATACTCTAAATAGTTGCGGGAGGACGAAGCCGTGGCTAAGAAATGTACCAGCATTAAACTAAGTTTTTGAGTACCAAGGCAGGAAATGCCTCCCTTGGGAAACAATGAAGATCACAGCTTCGAATGTCAGGGGCCTAAAGGCCCCTGACAAATGACACCTAGTAAGGAATCAATTACAAAAGAGCACCAGTAGTATTATTTTGTTACAAGAAAAAAAGTTTTCATGGGATGAGAGTTCAATTTTTTTGAAATACTATCATTCATGGGCAGATTTTTTCCAAGACTCTTCAGGTTCTTCAGTTGGATTAGGTATTTTATCAAAGGAGGCAGAGGTATCTTTGGAAATATTGTTCTCCTCTATGAATTGGATGGCGTAAAAGGTCTATGATCTAGGTTTAAATTGCCGCTTCACAATCATCAATATTTATGGTCCGATAAAAATAGTGGATAAGGTTCTTCTTTGGAACTCAGTCTTGGAATTCATTCATGCCTTTCCTAAGGATGAGTTGGTAATGGGGGGTGATTTCAATGTCATTTTAGAACTATTAGAGAAAATTTGTGGGATTAGAAACGTTTCACAGCCTATCTTGTATTTGAGAACATTTGTGGCAGAAAGCAGTTTGTTCGATTGTGCCACAGGAAATGGAATCTTCAAGTGGATAGATACACGCAAAGATTTCACTGCCATTGTGGAGAGATTGGATCTATTCCTGATTCCTCGCATTTCAGTCAACTCTGGATTGAAGGTGTTTGCTAGTTGATAGAGAGGATTCTACAATTCGATACGAAGCTTCTTTTGGGATTACTCGACCAAGCTTGGATATCCTTTGCAGTTAAAGAAAATAAAGGATAAGTCTTGGATGGCGAGACTTTGTTGGAAAAAGGAAGTTCT
>VDFB02161040.1:0-28615 GCA_007258455.2 Sequoia sempervirens | reverse complement strand
AAAATTTGTTGCAGACCTAACAGGTATAAGAAGAGGCAGAAGAATGTTAGAGGGATAGGAGGCACAAGGCCCAAGGGATGGCAAGCTAGAAAAATAATAATATAGAAATTAAAAATAAAGGAGACAATTGACAATTAAAAGAACCAATGACCATATAAAGAAATGCAAACAAATGAGAAAGAAGAAAAACCAAAAACTAACTATATATTTTTTATATTAATATATCTTTATTGGTGTCAAGATATATTAATAAAGATGGAGGATAAAAAATCAAACATGAAACAAAAGAGAAATTAAAAAGATGGAAAATATTAATATAGTAAGTATATTAATATTAAATGTTAATATTAAAATAATTTAATAGAGATGGGAAAAAATTGTAACAATAACAAAATTGATAAAGATGGAATATATTAATATAGTAAATATATTAATATTAAAATAGTTTTAAAAAGAAGGATAAAAATCAATAATAGTGTGACAATAGGGATATATTAATAACGAAGGAGGGTAAGAAACAAAATGAAAAATAAAGAAATTAATAAAGAAGGAAGGAAAAATGATACTTTGAAAAGATTGAAGGTAGAAAAATAAAAGGGGGGGGGTGAACACAAAAAAGAGCCAAGCAAGAGAAGAAGAATAATAAGAGCACCCCAGAAAATAACTAAAAATAAGAGAGAACAAAGAGAAGGGAAACCACACATCAATCATTAAAAAAGAAGAAAAGAAATAAGATGAAAATGAAATAAAAATTAAGAGACAAAATAAAATAGATCAAAATATTTAAATATTAATAAAATAGATTTAAATAGAATAGATCAAAATATTTAAATATTAATTAATATTTTTTACTTTGTAAATTATTAATCAATATACTTAGCATACTTAAATATAGTAATACATTTAAACACATTGATGTATTTAAATATTTGAATGTATTTGATTTCCTTTTTTTTGTTACTTTTGGGTTTATCAATTTCTTGAATATATTGAATATATCAAGTTATTTGTTTATAAATATATTAATATAGTAATATATTGGTATATTGAACATAGCAATAGACTTCATCGATTATTATATTTAATACCTCAATTTTCTTTTATATTATAAGTGCAAAGATTAAAAAACATATATACTAAGATTAATCTAATACATTTAAAGATATTAATATATTAAGATATTTAAATATTAAGAAATGTTAATATATAATATGTTTTAATATATTTTAACTATATATGAATATATTTTGCACCAATTAAAAAAAAATATTAATATATTTAAGTGTATTAAATGTATTAATATGTTTAAATAATTTACATATGTTAATATATTAAATATTTAAATATCTTAATATATTCAAATAATTTAACATATTTGAGATATTTAAATTATATGATTAAGATATATTGATTTCCCTAATATATATAATTAATTTAATATATTTGATATTTAAGATATTTAAGATATTTAATATATTTAATAATTTAACATATTTTATTTCCTAAGTATATTGACATAATTTAAATATGTTAAATTAATATATTAATATGTTAAGTACAACAATATATTGAAATATATTAAAATTATTAATTGTATTATATTAATGATTTAGTAAATTAAATGTAACAAAGTATTAAACACATAAATTAATTAATAAGAATATTTAATAGATTAATAAACTAGAAAAATATAGGATAAATAATATTTAATAGATTAATATATTAGAAATGACGATGAATTAATATAGGATAAATAATATCGAACAAAAGCGAAGAACACAAACAAAGGAAGAAGAACGAACAAAAGTGAAGAACACTAACCAAGGAAGAAAACCTTAAAGAACCACAAAAAGAGGAGAACAAGGAAAGTGACCACGACCCTAAAGGAGGGGGGAGGGGGGGGAAAGAGCGATAGGGAGGGAAAGGGGGTCACGATCGAGGGGGATGGAGGTTTTTAAGGAAAGACAAAAGAGGCTTCCAAGAGAGACTTAAACTCCACCCTTCATCACGATTAAGGTTGTTGGGGTGATTGATTATTTGAATGGCTTCTTTGAGCTTCCTCTTGTAGAAATTATCTTCAATAAACAAGATTTGAGTGTTTTCTAAACAAATATGGTGTTTGGTTGAAGAGGAGTGCTCAGCTAGGGCTGATTTTAAAACCCGTTCATGATTGATGTCAGCACCATGCTCTCTGATTCTTGTATTGAATGAGCGACCTGTTTCACCAATATAGGGAGTGCCACAAGAGCAAACCACTTTGTAGACTCTAGAGTTTTGATATATGTTTTTAGGGTCTTTGAGAGGCGGGATGTAGTTTCTTAGCGTAGTAAAGGGCTTGAAAGCACATCGAAGGCCTTTTTTAAGAAGGATTTTTGAGATTTTATGGGAAATGCCTTCCACAAAGGGTAAGGAGGCACTAGGGATACAGATAGGTTGTGACGAGGGGTTGGATTTGGAAGAGATAGTAGAGAAGAAACAACGCTTGGAATGGTTGAGGGCTCTAGAAATTTGTTTATTGGTATAACCGTTTAGCCTAAAGACCAGGCGAAGATGCTCCAACTCTTGGGTTAAGTTTTCTTCATTGTAGATACGATAGGCTCTTGTGGCAAGAGTTAGGTGACAGTTCTATTTATTCAATTTCACCTATGTTTCAATTACACTAAGTTAACTCACCTCTTCATTGGGAGTGATTAAGAGTCAATTGATGACCTCTTAGGTATGTCACTTTCTTGAGTCAAGCATTCCAGAGGCCTATATATTTCTACTTTACTCTTTGTAATTTGCTCCATCACATTGACTATTGTTGCTAAAACTTTCCAACCACAACAAATTAAAACAAAACTATTCTAGAACATTTTGGTAGGAACTTCGTTGCTTTGTAGCTCTTTTCATTGTTATGACCTACACTAATAGGAGTAGCAACATTCAAAAAATTACATGCATCCTCTATACTTTAGTCTCTTCACATTCTAGTAAAAGAGATAAATCCTCTATGAGAGAAAATACTAGCAACATTTTAGGAGATTTTGTATTTTATTCTATATGTTATAAGTGATGACATGATATTAATGTTCATATAGTTTGTCTTGTTTAAAATCAAGGCAATATTAGTCTAAAATAGACCTAGGTAGATTAGTTAGAATAATCTCTTTAAAACACCTCATAAAGTTCATCCAAGTATGTCAAATTTTCCTCAAAAATTACAAACATGATATATTTGCTAATTCATACATTCATTTAAATGTTCAATCATCTTTTTTTTAGAGCTAATTCATTTATTATTTTAGGTTTATTTATGTTGATGTATATGCATGTACATTTTTCTAATTATTATAAATTAACATTAGCTAAAGTTCATATCACACATGTACATACATGTTCTTGAATTAAAATTAGAATTTGATTAATTTTTATATAGAACACATTGATATTGAGGGGCTTTGGGCACATATAGATGTAGAGATTCAGATATTTCAATTGATTTTAGATGACCCTTCAACCACGGGGGTCTACAAAAGTAATTGTGAGGAGATTTTAGAGAGTTTACTTGGGATTAGATGGTCATTAGGAGGTGTGTGTAAGTATTTTGGGGACACATTAGCAGCCATCCTTGCAGAGGATTCTTACTGACACTCCATCCATTAGCCCTATTAGAGATTAGGTTGTCATTGCTTCCCAATGGGAAGCAATTAACAGTATTGTTGATATTGCACTCCAAGCTCACCAGACATCTGCATATCATGTGGGTTGATATTTGATGAGACAAACACATAGATTGTTGCTTGCTCATTTAGATGTATATGTTGTGACAGGTGTCCCATCTTGAACAACTGATATAGACCACATTGTACATGATTCCCAAATTTTGAGGGGTACATGTAGTGTAGGAAAAAGTATCCCATTTTCACACTTAATTTGGGAATGAATAATTAATAATAAAATGTCTTAATGGTGCCTTAATTTAGTGTTGTAATATGTATTTTACATATTCACATTAAGTTTAGGGCCTTTTAATTAAAATGGAATTAATTGTGCCTTATTTTTGGTGTTGTAAGGTGTACCTTTACACTTTCACACCAATCTAAGGATTTATTAATTAATTGAGGTTAATTATGCCTTAATTGGTCCCTTTAATTCAAATCCAAGCCTAATTAATTGTATTTTCCAAGGGATAAGACCCAATAGTCATAAATTATGTAACATAATGTTTAACATTGAGCAATGTGTCCTAGGTAAGTGACCTAGGGCCTATTCGCCATAGGGGGAATGGGTCCTCACTTAGGCCTAGGACCTAAATTCAAACTATGTTTTGGGGGTTTTTCAATGATTTCAAATGTGTATTCACATGTCAGCTTATTTTATTTGAATCTTTGAATTAATGTTAACATATATATAAATATAAGGTTATTTCACTTAGTTTCACCTATATTTTCAAGTGTTCAAATCCTAGAGCAAAGTTTATGATCAAGAGAGCATTCAAGAGTATTTTCAAGGCATTCAAGGGCAGACTTATAGAAGATTATTGTAGCAACCAAGATTCTTATTATCATGTTAAAGATTTATTGCATCATTCATGTTGTTTGAGCTAATGGTGACGTAGAGTTCAAGATCCATTCAGGTATTCAAGGACATCACTTTAAATCAAGTTTTGTGATCAAGATTCACATCCATTGAGACCACTTCATGCTAGTTGCAGATCTACAATCCAAGGTTCAAACAAAGGTTTGGTGAGTTGTGACATTGCTTGCACATTCATCATTTCCTTCATGCTATTTTATTTCATTACAAAGTTTAAATACTCAAATGGGGTTTGACCAAGGCAAACCCCCCATTATGAAAAACAAAAAATTTCTCCTCTTGTTTTTGTTTTGTAGGATTTTAGGTGAAAGATCCTTTGAAGAGAAAAATTGAAGAAGGTTGCAAAGTTGTCAAAGTTTAAGGAAAGTTGTCATTTCATGGAGACTCTTCTACATGATTTATTTATGATTATCCAACAGTGAAAATTGAGAATCTAGGAGTGCAAATACAACAAAAGAGAACCTAGAAAGGATTTTTGTAGAGCCCTAGCCAGGACCCATTCACCATAGGGTGAATGCGTCCTCAGTGAGCTTCAAAAAGTAACTTTTGGTGACTGGTACACATTATTCTCCTCTTTCCAAATGTTCCTTTTGATTGTTGTTTCCATCATTTTTGAGTACAAGCCTTCATTTGCATTTTATAGCTTGCATTTTGGAGTTTATTTGATGATTGTAATCTTTCTCCCCAAAGTGCTATTTGACTCATACGGTCCCCATCCTTGCATAAAGGAGATTTTTTTTGATTCATACATTGATTTGACTCACCTTTTGGTTGATAGTCACTTCATTGTTTGGATCTCCTTTCTTGAATGAAATAGAGAAAAATAGGGTTATCTGTTATCATTTTGGTGAACCCCCCTTTTATCATAACCCCATTTTTCATCATTTCACATGTTAAATATTTTCTAATGACCTAATGAGAGCTTATGTTGTGATCTCATAATAGTTGAGGATCCCCTTGGCATATGTTACCTCATTTGCAGGTTAGTGTTATAGTGGAGATTTGTAGAGTCTAGTAGTTCAATCTTGACATTCTGATACTGATCCTACATCTAGATCATCTCGTGGCCCAACACATGAGCTACATACCAACCATTCCACCACTTCGACACATGCACATGATCCATAATATAATTTAGACTAATTGGGACTAACTTAGACACAATCTAGAAATAAAATTAGGAAATGAGAAATAAAAATAGGAAAAAACATAATTTATGCACCTAAAAATTTGAAAGTGATGAACAAAATTAAGAAACTACCCAGTGTTAAATCTTTATTAAATTTAGTGTTAAGAGATGAAAAAAATTAAGAAATGTCTTATTTAGTGTTAAGAGATGAACAAAATTAAGAAACTACCTAGTGTTTTTCTTTATTCAAATATGTTTATCAATAATCTAGATTAAATTAGAATTTAGATTACAAAGTCAACATTCCTAACCTAACCTAAAATAGGAAAAATAAGACTTATGCACCTAAAAATTGGAAAGTGATTCAACATGAAAATATTTAGATATACTACATTTAGAGGTCCTTGGAAATTTTTAAGGTCCTCTTATGGATACTAGTGATGACATGAAAATAGCTCTAACTTAGAAATTTACCATAGGTTACATGGCCTTGGACATAATGGGATAATAGCTAGGGTGTATGTAGATTGGGCATGAAAATAGAGGTTATAAGGGTTTGGGATGGATAAGAGATGGATGTACAAAGTTCTTGCACAAAAAATTCATTGCTTAAACATAAAATTGTTGTGGATGCATGATGATGAGAAGTGGAGGAAGAGGGATCTATTTATAATATGTTTTCTAAGGGTTTTATGGTAGGTAAAATTTGGATTTATGGTAGGTGGATCATAAATGAGACACATTAATTTTTGTGGCTACATCTCATCAAAATTATCCTCTCTAATCAAGGAATGTGAGAAGATATGGGCCGACATGTACACTAGGGGTGTGACTTTAATATGTAATGTTAGGAGGCTATGTTCTATAAGGAAGTCTAAGGAAATAAAGTTAACACATGCTAAAAGTGAATGCACATCTTTTTTATTATTAGGGAGGGATTGATAAGGGGACATACAACTCAAATATAAGATGAAAAAGGATAAACATGGCTAGATAGGGATAAAACAAGGCTAAAAAGAAATACAAACTGGACATCTAAAATGAGTGTTTAAAACATGGTAAAAGAGGTTGTGAAAACAATTTGATCTTATTGATCCTAATATTATCTAGAACATGATTTAATTAAAAAAAAACATAATTTATAATCTAAAATAAACATACCTTCTTTTTGAGCTTTTTTAGCATAATATCTTTGCCTCCTTTCACACAATTGTTGTTTCCTTTCTTTAGAATGATATCAAGCAGTCTTATTTTTCCTATTCTTTGAATTTTCCATCTTCTTCAAGTTGCAAAATATGATCTTGATAATTCTTTGCTAATTCCATGTTCAAATTTTTAAAACACTTGCAAAAAAATACCTTTTGAATGCACCTTGCGAATTTTCCTTTATTTTTTTATATTAAAATCACAAAATTGACCTTGTATTTATACATGTAATTTGAATATTCATGTTCTTTTCAAACGTCAGCTAAATTGGCCTTCATTCAAAGATTGACCTCTAAACTAACATAAATATTATTTTATTGTTTAACCTTCAATATGATCTTGATAATTCTTTGCTAATTCCACGTTCAAATTTTTAAAACACTTGCAAAAAAATACCTTTTGAATGCACCTTGCGAATTTTCCTTTATTTTTTTATATTAAAATCACAAAATTGACCTTGTATTTATACATGTAATTTGAATATTCATGTTCTTTTCAAACGTCAGCTAAATTGGCCTTCATTCAAAGATTGACCTCTAAACTAACATAAATATTATTTTATTGTTTAACCTTCAATATGATCTTGATAATTCTTTGCTAATTCCACGTTCAAATTTTTAAAACACTTGCAAAAAAATACCTTTTGAATGCACCTTGCGAATTTTCCTTTATTTTTTTATATTAAAATCACAAAATTGACCTTGTATTTATACATGTAATTTGAATATTCATGTTCTTTTCAAACGTCAGCTAAATTGGCCTTCATTCAAAGATTGACCTCTAAACTAACATAAATATTACTTTATTGTTTAACCTTCATTCAAAGGTAATTTAATAATAGTTTTTAATTTTCACTATAAGGCCTTCATTCCAAGGAACCTTTGATCAAAATTACCTTCAACCAAAGATAAAATCTTCATTCAAAGGTACCTTCAAATGAAGGACCTTCAAGCAAAGGGCCTTAGCTAGACAACTTTGTCTTCTGCATCAAAATTTCCTCAAAAAATTAGTTTCAAACCTTGGGTTGGACCTTTAGATGTACTTAACTTGACAAGGTGTTTTGCAAGATCGTAGCCCTCAAAACGTGCTTTCCAACAATTATAGTTTTGATATGTTTTCATTTTGTCATGTATTTAATTTTCAATTTTATTGAATAGGTTTTTCATTGAACATCAAGCTCTTCATTCTACAAAGGTGGAAAAATAGTAAACCATTGTAATTTTTTTTATAAAAACACCTTTTCCCTAGGTATTGATGTCCTTGTTTCACCAAAAAAAAATTGGATTTCAATATATACACAAAAAATTATGTTTGATGACATACACCTATGTCCAAATTATAGTTATAGTGACTTAAAATTAATTAAAAATATATGTAACAAAAAATTATGAAAAAATATCCTTGCCCTAGATATTGATGTTAAGAAAATATATTTTAAAAATTAAAATTTTATCCTTTCTAGAAAAATATTTATGTTTAATGGCATAAACGTTACTTTCTCAAAATGTTGTTTTCTATTTAAAACTAGTTATTAAAGGAGATGTTGAAAGATTCATGAATTATTTCAGAAAAAAATTAAAAATATATTTTTAGAATCTACACATAAATTTCCACAAATTAGTAGTTCACATCATCTTCAAATTTTTAACAGTTTATTTGCTATAGGTCTTAGAAGGTGAAGATTTAGTTAAAAATGTTGATATAAATGTCCATCTTAACCAAAAAGTGGGACATAGTATTGTGATTTCACTCAAGTGTAGAGGGAATTGATTTCCTTCTTCATTTGCCACTTCTTTAAACTCTTTATTATAAAATGTGGCAAACCTTTAGAGAAGTTTTGAGCAATCAATTGGAAACATTAACCCAATCCTCTTCATAGACTAAGATAATGGTGAAATTGGTAAACATAGTCAAATTCTTCTTAGATTGCTTCACAAAGTGAAGTGGGAAGTGTGGCTAGGGTTTTTATTTGATCTCTCGTTCCTCAAATCAAATTTATTGAGAAAAGATAAATGAAGTAATAGGGTTAGAATCAAAATATTTCATTCAAATTTTTTGAGAAATTTCATTTATGAAATAGTATCTCATCACAATAGTTAACACCTAAGATAACATCAAAACATAATTAGCTCAATAACATATCCCAAAATAAAAATATGGATATTAAATTATACCAATTGTCCTAATTTATTAGTCACATAAAAATAATAATTTTGATAACTTTTTCAAAAAATATAAAGATTTCATCTATTCTTCTCAATCAATGTTTTATTATGTCATGTTCCCCTTTTCAAACTAGTATCACAAGAAAACCTCTAGCCCATTTTGATTTCTTGTAGGTGAAAGGATTTTTCAAGGGAAATGAATATTAATGTTACTTTAATTTGGGCCCACCCACTTTTATTTTTGAGCAACAAAATATAGTATAATTTTTATACACTTAAATAAAATAAGTTTTTAAAATACTTGGTGGGAAATTCAAATCTAAGGGCCTAATTTGAAAAGATATATCAAGGAGGAACCTAGCTTCATTATATTATGAATATTTAATTTGAAATTCTTATTATGATCTTGTTCGAATTTAAATTTGACACAAACCCTTGGTCATTTCCTAGGGACTAGAAATATGAACACCCTTGCCTCTAACATTAACAATTTCACAACTAAAATTGCATGGTGGATTGAATTAGATATTTATGTGTTATTTCATATTAAGGTCATCAATATTTACAAGAAAATATTATAGTGTGATTTTTCATAATTATAATAATTTTTTAATGTGGTCATCGTTGTTGTGGAGTTTTAATTGAGCATTGTAGTCCATCATTTGATCACCTACCATTGATCACTATGCTACTCATCGTTGCTATTATCTTTGGGTTTTTGAGCTACATCAGTTTGATCACAACCTTTACAAGATGCATACACATGCAGGAAGGGAACTTGATCATATTTGAGTGATTATAATTGGGAAAGGAAATCCATTCTTACCTCAAGCTTCACATGTTATTCCATCACCACACATTAAGGATTACATACTAGTTGCTTTCCACCACCATAATAAAAAACCTATAGTTTTATAGTAGGGGTTCTATGAACATTTCAACATCATTTGAAGTTAGATTTAATTAGAAGGGAGCCACATCTCTATTGTAGCTAGGTCTATTTGCTACTAACCCATCATCATCTTAGGGTCCACTCATCACAACATTCCTTGGCTAATATATACATGAAATTAATAGCATGTGAAGTTTGGTATAAAACCATGTGTAAATTTTATAATTATATTTTTAGTTTTGTATATCAATAAATTTACTCTTTCCAACGGTTGTGGATAAATGAAATAGAATTGAGACTTATGTATTGTGTTTCAAATTTGGTTGTTGTTCTAGTTAGTATACTATGTTGTAATTAGTAAAAAATCATACTATTTCAATTTGTAAGCTTTCATAAAATACCAAAACAAAATTGCATACAAAATAATTGGGCACATCATATAGGCATACGAGAAAAAGATCTTGTTAGTCTATTTGGGGTGAATTTATTTTTTTAATGTAGATTTGATTTGATACAAGAAAATGATAGATGGATTATTTATCAGTTATGTTAAAAAAGGAAAGAGGAAACCATGAGTGATAGAAGAGAGGAAACAAACATCTAAGAAATCATTACCCAATGTAATAGAGAGATGGATAGAGAAATCTAAAATACTATGAGAGAATCCATACTAGAGATGGTTGGACCCTAGAGGGAGCTGAATCATTATTTGAGTGCATCTAGGATAATATACAATGTAGTAGGTAGAGGGAGTAATGTAGCCATCTAGAGGGTCTCAAGCAACCCTTCCACATGAATATTTTGGGTCAAATTATCTCAAATAGGGGAAGAAGATTCATTAGAGGAGGAGCATCATTTCCAGCCATGCATGGAGGATGATATGATAAGGTATCACGAGGATTAAAATGCACTAAGCCAAGTAATTTGTAATGAATTATCCTTTGGTGAGTACTATGATTTGAAGAGAAGGAATGAACCTAAAAGAGGAAGCATACATCACCATGATTAGCCTTGTAAGGACATACAACATCAATTGGTTAATATCACCCTACCTACATATGATGGGTCTAACAAACACTCAACTAGGGTATAACCAAAAATAATCCAAATGAATCAACATAGCCCAATTTTTTGTCAAATTTCACTAGATAGTTGAGTGAGAGACCAATATTCTTCCAAGATATTATAAAGGTGGATCCAATATGCGACATCTCTAGGAGATCAAGAAAGAGGAAAAAAACAAGTCTCCATTAGAGTATAATTGTCCAATATATGCACAATCCATTCTATAGAAAATAAATTCCATATCTTCACTGTTCTCAATTTTGAGCTTGAGAAAAACCCCTTCTGGCATAAATTTCACTCAAAGCATGAATCCCCTCTTTGATTTGGACTCATGGAAATATCCTACCCATCCTTCTTTTGATTAGATCACACTCTATAAAATCATAAAATGACATTCTTCCTCTAGGTTGACCATTACCCATAGCCTTTCTACACATTCAAAATTTTATAATCTCCGCTCTTCAAATCTTGTTGATCTTAGTAACGAGCCATTATTTTATTTCCTCCCAAAAATCTATATATACATGTCAATTTTATTTAGTTTTGTCCTCATTTTGAAAGAGTGCTAATATAAATTTATATGAAAAATGATACAATCTTGTGTAAAGTTAAGTTCATTTTCTTAGCCTTTACTTATCCTTATTTATACACATTTTCACATATTTGACTACATTTTATCAATTTCTACACACTTTTTGATACGATCTAAATTTAGTGTACCCTTTATGATTAAACATGCATTCCCTACATATAAATTACTAACGAATTAACCTCAATTAATTCAATAGGTGTGGGATATATCCCTTGGTTGTGGATTGATCTTTAATACTAATTCTAAATTTCAAATTCAAAATTTGGTTAATGTGCACCCATTTCACTAGCCCTTATGAGTTGAATAAATACATAGTTGCATGATTTATTGTCCAGTTTCCTTGTATTTAAAGGTGCTCAATTAAATTCATTTAGGCACATTAGAAACATTGAATATTATTCACATGTAAGAAATGAGCATGCTAGAAACACTTCAATTGGAGCATCTAAGAAGAATCTATTTTGCATTGCATCATTAGGTAGAGCATTTGCATGCTTGAAGATTGTAGTCCTTGATCTTTAACATGATTTTAATGCCAATTATTCCAAGGGTTGACCTATGAGAATGTGTCCCTTAGTAATCTAAAATCCCTCTAAAGGTATTCTTAAATTCCACTAATTATTTTAGTGTAGTAAACATTCTAGATATTGGGTGAACCATAGAGTGAAAGCTTATAAATTATAATATTAAATCCTCAATCGTAAATTGATTTAAACCTATAGAATTGATTGGGAAAAAGTTAGTCCTTATGTATAATTCGAGGCAAAAGAGAATCCAATTCTAATTCCATAACACTATGATTCATAGCACTATGATTCTTATTCTTGTTGCATCTTCAAATTTTGAGCATAACTATCTTCAATTTCTCATCCAAGATTAGTTTTTATTGATTCTAAAAATGGCCACTTAAGACCCCCTTTTGATCTCACATTTCCATGTAATAACCCTAGTTTCTTCATAAAAACATATTAGGTTCTAGGGAAGAGTGTCCTTTCTAGAAATGCAAAACCCCTGGTACTACTCATAGTCTAGATTCTCTCTCAAAATGTCTATAACTCTTAAGAGTAGAAGGGTCCTTCCCAAAATCATCTTAACAATTTTACATAGAACTAAGTTTTATGTACCCATGGAAAGGGTCTACTAAGATGTGTTTTTGTGAAAATATTATCAAAATGATTAAATTCACATTATAATTTTCTTATTTTTTAAAGATAAACAAGAAGTCGTAGAGATTACAATAAGAGGAAAAACAAATAATTTTTCCCACAAATCCACCACCAATAAGAACCTAGAAACCAAACAAAACTTAAGATATAGAAACAATGATCAAATCTTATCATTTTGAAGAAGATAAAGAAACTAAACAAACAATACTTTTTCTAATGATTTTAGTAATACAAATTTTGTAAAGTTATCATGAACACTTAACTCGCATTAAAAGTTCAAAAGTAATAAATCCATGTATAAAATTACCATCTAAGAGAAAATGAACCTTATTTATATTGTTCACAAAGAAATTTAATAAAATTATATGAGGAACTCACTTCTACATCTACTATGAATGTAAGCTTTATAACGAATTAATGCTTTTTAGTATTAAAAATGTTAAGTTTAGCTTAGATAGGATTAATTTTTATAAGCATAGCTTAGGTAACATTACTCGACCTCAATTTTCTAATTAACATATGTATTATTTGGTAGATGTGCACATGCTTTACTTCAATATTTGTGCATGTGTCATGCTCCTATTCCTTTGGCATTTCATTTATTTATTTTTCACATGGAAGGTCACTATTCGTGCATAGGTTTATATGCACACATTGTCCTACCTTATCTCCATCAATTGTCATATATAGAGTTGTGGAAATTATCCTAAGTAGTGATTCTATACAACATGAGAAACCTTGATTAGGTTCGATGTTGCAAAGAGTTTCTTCTTAGCTTAGTATAATTATTGTGGATTCTTGACTTTTGTGTTAAATCTAAATTGTCAATTGTGAAAGGTAGTTAGACATAGGAATTCCTCGGTAAATTGGCATAGTTAAATTAATAATCTCAACATTGTATTTAAGCCTATCCATTTTCATGTCAACATTTTCAATTTGAATCCCCATTGCATCATTACACTATTGAATTGGCACAATAAGTGATGAAATAATGAAAGTGTTTTCAAATTCATGTGTTTTGAGCCTTTGTGATTCAAAATTGATTGTATCATTGTTCCAAGGCCTACCATTGTAGCACATTAAAATTGTTTCATATTCTAGTTAGATATAGCAAGTAGTCCAAGGCCTGCCATGAATATGATTCTTTATAAAATGATTTATTTCATGGATAGGTATGTTGTCTAGAGGACCATTCTTCCAAGGTCTAATATACCACAAATAGTTTAATATCCTTACTACCTCCAAAATAAATAGATTCCAATGCACTACATTAGTTGAATTTTTTTTGAATGTAATTTGCAAGTTGTTGAGTGATGTAAAATGTCTTGCTCGAGACAATATCAGGTGTTGGTGTAAATAGGTAATTTACCTAACTAGTTAATTAGTGGGTCTTATTTACATGTTAATTTCAGTTAAGTCAGGCACATTTATAGAATTCTTAGGTGTTTAGATAAGATCTTATCATATCTTATACTAACTTTTACTTAATTCTAGTGTCCTAAGTCATTTAATGTTTTGCATTAGGTAGATCTTTACACCTTGTCTATATAAAGAATGCTATTGTACACTTTTGTAACATACCTCGTCATCATATTTGATAGATCTTAAACAGAATTGTGTGCATGATGAAAAAGAGATTACACAGAATTATGCATGAATCATGGGATACTGCAGCTAATAAAGAAGGTGGCGAGGGAATTCTTCCAGAAAAAAGAATACACAATGATTCACAGCCATGCTTTCATTTTCTCAAATGAGCAGAAGCTAGACTGGTGTGACATGATACCCAAATCTATACGCAAGGAAAACCTTTGGCTACTGTTGAGGTAATCTATGCAGGTTCCATTTCCTTTTCATCAACTGGAGTTTTATTTTTTTTGAATCTGAATCTAAATTATCCCTGTTCGCTGTTTCACAGACGAGATCGCGCAAGAAACTGTAATCTTGCATTTCTTTTTTAGTAGTTGGAGGAAAAATTGTGAAAGAAGAAGATATAAATGTTATTATGCTTTGAAATCTGTGGAATTTGTAAATTAAATTGAAAATCTGTTATTGAGTTGTTGAAGTTTATATTGGATTTAGTGTGGAATATATGAATATATTTTTGTTCCTCGATTGCATTTGTTCTTTATTTAGGTTGAATTTTTTTTTGCCTATGTTTTTATCATGGAGTATTAAGATGTCAAGGCATAAATTGATATTGCTCGTCATTCATCACTAGATAGCACAAATCATTAAAGATTTTATCACATAGTATCAAATTTCAGTATCAAGATAAGTATAAATATTTCATTGGTCAATACATAGCACAAATCAATAAAGAAGTGTAAATGGTGACCACTATCATTGGCATGTTTGTTATTTTTTTGGGGAAAGCATCAAATGGTAAATGAGTTGAAAGAATCAAGTAACCGCAAGTTCAGTTTGTGGAATTGTGCAAGATGAGCATTTTTGGTCTTATAATCGCTAGTAACTTGTTTATCTATCAATTGTAAATCATCAAGTATATCAATTGATTTCTTTCAAGCAATTGATCAAATGTATCCCATAATCAATGTTTCATATTCAACTATAAGATTGACACACAAAGTTTAATAAAAAAGATAAAGAAATCAAGTCACTCAATGTTGATATCAATATAAAATTGCTCCCAAACCAATCATACATCTAAAACCATAATAGGAAATGGTCAAAGGTATAATTTGCAAATTTCTTAAAGTTAAAAATGAACATATATCCAAACATATGTAGTACTTATTTTAGGCATTTGATTTTCAAAAAGTCCAGTAAAAAAGATAAAGGGATCAAGTCACTTAATGCTGATATCAATATCACATTACCCCCAAACCAATCATACATCTAAAAACATAAGAGGAATTGTTCCAATGTATAATGTGTGAATTTCCTAAAGTTAAAAATGAACACATATCCAAATATATGTAGTATTTTAGGTATTCAATTTATTTAAAAAATAATACTTAAACAAACATATTTTTAAACATATAAAATGTGAAATTCAATGCTTAAATAGTAAAAGTTTAAATTCATTATCTTCAAATCTCAAGTATTATATTTTAGATCAAATGTCTTGAAAGTAATAATTATCCAATTTCAACCATTAGAATAACCAATATCATCCTAATAAGATCTTAGTGGTTTTGGCCCTCTTACTACATTCCTAGAAGAAATAATTCTATTCACACAACATATAAAACATAAGTTTAATTGAGTGATCAATCAACATAAAGTTTGACAAACACAATCTTACACAACATATAAAACATAAGTTAAATTGAGTGATCAATCAACATAAAGTTTGACAAACACAATCTTGGGTGTACTCTATACCATAAGTTGGATACATTGTGTGCCCCTTCTCCATCAAACCATCTTCTCTCTTGAGTTCGATCTCCTTGCCCATTATTATTAGGACTCTCAATATGAGTGGTGGCCATCATAGTGTTGATGGATAAATTACATAACATTAATCCTAATACATGATTAGTTTGATCCTTTAATATAAATTTATGCAAAAAAAGTAGGTTCAAGGACAGATCCATAAAAATAAACAAGAGTTTGACCCATTTGAAGTGCTTTTAAATTTTATCTTGCTAGGAATTATAGTTTTATGTATCCAATTTGATAACAAATAGATATTTTTAACACATATTTTTAATTCCTCAAATTAGTCACACAATAGAACAAACCAACAAAAGTGAAGTTAATTTAGAGTACACCCATCAAAATGAAAATTTATATCAATCCATGGAATACAAAATGCCCACATGTATGCCCCCAAAGACATGTTCATGATGTTCAACATTGTATGATTGAGTATATTTTACATGAATACTCTCCAAAATAGCTTGATTAAGAACCTGATAGGGAGGTTGGATGAAACAATCATTGTTTCATGCTCTGGGTCTTGCTTGGAAGACCTCTAAGGTGTTTCACTCCACCACTTGAGACCTATAGGACCTCTTCCTTCTTAGGGTCCCCTGATTTCTCCTTTCCAAACCAACTATCAACTTAGATCCTCCTACCAAGTAGAGACTTGGTGCAATCTTACAATTCTAACCTTAGCCCTTAATCCACCCTAAAGGCTTCAATTCTCCAAAATCTTGAATTCAACTTTACAGGGGTGTGGAGGTGTTTCTAATGACTTCAATCCATCCTACTTTGGTTCTTGAGGGTCCACCTGACTCCATTTCTTAGTCGCTTCCACCAAACCCTCATTTAGGTCTAAAAGGCTACTAGCCCTAGGAGCCCCAATTAGACCTCCTTCTCCGAGAAAGTAGGTTAGTTCTCAAAACTTTCCAAAGAACACCCCAATCTTTTCTTGGGATTCCTAGTTCATATGCCCACCTCTCAAGGATTTTTGGGGTCTTGGGTCTCAGTTGTCCATACAATGTCCTAATCTGAAAATGAGCAAAACTAGGTCGTTTAAGCCCTTTCCTGGCTGCTCTCAAATTGTTAAGTATTCCTCACACTAGATGGATTGATGGAGATTCCTCCTCCATGCCATGCCTTGGAAAGACACTTATCTGAATTCTCCAAGCAGTAATTTGTCAAGGAATTGACACCCCTGCAAATCAAGTGCTCTGCACTAAGGTCTTCCCTAGCCGGACTCTTCCTGGCTCGCCTAGGGCAAGACTTCCACAGTTGCTCCTGTGTTTTCAAAAACCCTAAACCCTACCATATGTACATACATGGAGTCTAGTCACTATTCCCAAAGGGCCATACAATTTGTACGGCAAGAAAGTGAACTAACACTCCATTTTCCCAAAATTGCCTAGTTAAGACCAGCAACTGTGTGAAATCAAAAATATTTACAAACAATGCTTGAAATTGAATAAAGAAACTAGCTAAAGTCACACAATGCTTCAAGAAATACTACACTACATCCTACATAAACTACAGTGCCATGATTAATCCATTAAAACCTCACTTCTATGCAAAAATTAGAAAATGCACTCTCAAACACAATTGCTTTCCTTGAATTCACAAAACTTCAAACATAACAAATGCTTCCAACCCCACTCCAATGCCGAGGCATTCCATAAATAGGGTCTCTAAAATAGTTATCCTCTTCCTTGGGCTCTTCTTGGCCGCTTGCAGCTCCAATTGAGCAACATTTGCAAATATTTTTCAAGAATTCCTAAAAATCCAAAACATTATTTTGGGCTAGATCCTAATGATGCCTATTCTATGGTCAACATGACCTTCATTAGATGATCAACACCCAATCAAAAATGCCACTAAGGCACAACCAAAAATGAGCATGAATAGATGATAAGTTGGCCTAAACAAATTGCCAAAATATGACCTTCTAGACAATCTAAGGTAACCTATGGGTGCCCCTGCACTAGAACCATTAGTAAGTTACAATACTTGGGAATTTAAAGATTAGTGTGATTATAATATTGAAGTTAAGTTTTTATAGTTTTATAATGTCCATATTTGACCAAAAAGTTAAATTATGTATAATAAAATGATATAATAAGAAA
The DNA here is from genome assembly GCA_007258455.2 of Sequoia sempervirens. Taxonomy (NCBI): domain Eukaryota; kingdom Viridiplantae; phylum Streptophyta; class Pinopsida; order Cupressales; family Cupressaceae; genus Sequoia; species Sequoia sempervirens. The sequence continues at coordinate 10,315 of VDFB02161040.1, read as the reverse complement.
AAATATCTAGCACCAATATGAAATGCTTAGAAAATCATTCACTTTACCAAAAATAAGATTTGTTTATGTGAGTCCATTTCTTAAAATTACGAGGTCTAAATTTTTAACAAACTAGGTTTGTGTAACAAAATATATATGAAAGCTAATTCTGTAAAAAGGTAGGAGTTAGTAGAAATTGATTATAAGAATGTAAATTACATAGAAAATTGGTCCTTTTAAAAAAACTACACCAAAAATACCTTTGTATGGCTAAGATAAGGCTTTGTAAAGTTATCATCCAAACTGAGCAACTATCTAGTGACATTACCCAAAAAGGTGGTTGGGTGATGGATTTGGGTGGCACCACCAATGACTTGTTGGTGGACGGGTGGAGGCTCCCAAGTAGAGAAATGGTGGTGTAATGCGTAAAGGCATTGATAGAGGTGGTGTTAGAGTGATGGTGCTATGGTGTTTAGGAGGCAACTAGAGATGTGAACAATGTTGTTATTATGGTATTAATGCATCTACCAAAATTTAAAAGATGTAGTTGCTAGTTATTAATCCTAGGGGGTTGGGGGCTTGCACCACTAAACATGATACATAAGTAGTACCTTGCCATGTGGTAGGGTACATGCTACCCCCTTACATGAAACATTAAAAAAACTTTAAAAAATACATTGCATAGACTTTTCTATATATTTTTAATTTTTTAATTTTTCTTTTTAAAATTACAAAGAAAATGTGTATTTTAAATTTAAAATAGACCTATATAGTCAATTACTTTAATTTTGATAATTTGATATAAGCATTCTAGGTTTTTAGGTCTTCTGTACATAATGACAAGATCAAGTCTGACTTAGAATAGTCTAGAATGAATGAATGATTTGCATATGCTCAACATAAAACTCATCTAATCCATTGTAAATATTTCCTTTTAAGTTTTATCCAACCCAAATAATGAGGAAAATTAGAAAAATATAAATACTTGAACTCAACACAAGATGAATTAATAGTTATGCAAATGGATCAATTTACCCAAGAAATAACCCTCTCAAAATTAGATCTACTTTCCCTCATTTCCTAGAAAATGAGTAACCCTCTAACATCATGGCTTTGATTCCATGCTAGAATCTATCATATATGTGTGGCAAATCTACCCATGTCATAATTCTTATGAACTAATCACAAAAATAGGAAAATGAATAAAGATACTTAATATTTAATTTAATAGAGAAATTTTAAATGAGGAAGATGCAAATATATAAGCATCTTGGATGTATGGTACATGTCCAAGTGGTAATAAGTTAACTCTCAATCACTCCCAATCAAGATGTGAAGTAACCAATCTAACTCAAATAGAGGTGGCCTTGACCAATTAGAGGTGGTACCTAACTACCATTGATATAGGATAGATGAGGCAATGGTGGCATTTTTGTACATCAAAAAAAGGTGAATACATGTCATTATTAAATACTTGGTGAGAATAACTAAATATTCCTAATAAACTTATCAACATGTGCAATAGTGCACCATCTTGAAAATATTTTAAATGTGTTGTAAATGCTATTTATTATAATAAAATTCCAAGATACATGAAAAATAACAAAAATGATATAGTTTTTATATTTTTGGAATAATTATAAACTAAATCTATATTTTTTACACATCACTATATATATATATATTAAGATATTGCTCAAGGGAGCAGTTCCCTATTACTATATAAAAATAAAGATGCGATCCACTATCCTTTGAGAGAGGAAAAAAAATAGTTGATATTGATTTACAAATATAAAAACCTCCTCTTAATTCCTCCAAACAATCCATTTGTTGGGGGAGAAAGGAGAACCAAATTTTTAGCAATGAACTTCCTAAAGGTCTCCAAATTGCTCCTACAGACCCCCTTGGAGAATAGTCTCAAGTAACATGTCAAGTATACATTGTGTTTAAGTTCTCTTTCAAAAATTCCCTTCATATCATGTGATGTGACCTTACAATCATAATTGGAAATCACAGTCACACTTTACTTATGTTCTCCAATAATGTGACTGCTAAACATATTCTACCCAACATGTTGATGAAAGTCATTGCAAGCATTTCTAGGGTGACATTAGCATGAACATTTCCTATTTCAAATAGTTTCCACCCCATCATTCCTAGTATCATCCCTTTAGTCATAGGCACAAAGACAATAAAAAAACATCCAATTTGAGTGGTTAGATCCTCTTGTGGACAATTACAAGGATGCCCTTTGATAGAAACATTTCCTTCCAACATTAGATAGAATGGATTCAACATCCTTTTTAAAGCATTTCCCCACCCAAAAAATATAGATGTTTGATCCTAGGCTACCACCTGGTATCCTTAGGATCACGTCAATCATATGCATTGCCAAAAATGGAATTCACATTTTAGACCTTTAGTCAATGTCCAAAAGCTTGTCCAAACTAGGCAAGCTTTCAATTCATCCTGATATGACTCTTGCATCCATTTGATGAATACCATAAATTTATAGTAGGTTTGTCATCATATTTGTTGCTCTATAAGTGTGCTTTATGAAAAGAAAAATCTAACCTATTCAAGAATGATACTACCAAATCCAACCATTTTTACCTTCTAACTTTAATTCTTTCATTCTATCAAATTATGTTTACACAAATTAGAGCATCCCCTTTAATGTCCAACACCCACATGTTTTTATATTCACACAACGTGAGGCCTTCATAGAGGGAATCAAACTTAACCCCATTATGAGTTCCAAATTAAAGTTGTTTGGAAATAACCCAAATGAGGACTCTAACCTCATCTCTCAAGATGCGCCCCACACCTCAAGCCTTGGGATTACCTCAAGAGGCCCCATCAATATTTAATTTATTCTACCTTGAAGAGTGGCCATCAATTTCACTCTCTTCCTTCTTGTGGTAGAACAATCCAATGAGGAAATGCAACTTTTGAAACATCTTAGAAGGGTCCAAACCTTTCTTACTTAATAGTCCCAATGAATTAATTGCCTTCTTTTTGAATTCCAAATATTTACATTAATTACTTCAAAGATTCCTACTTCAATCTCACTAATGATTTCTTCGACCAAAGAACATTTTTCCTTGAAAATGTAACTACTTCATTCTTTCTAGATCTACCAAATAACCATTGGTGGACTTCTAGTCCATAATCTATAACAGAAGGACCCACAGTATAGATATGATGAGCCATAGAAAGAATTCATTACATACTTTAGGAGATCCCCTTTCCAATCCAACCTATCACACAACCAATTCCAATATTCCTATATAAAGGGGCATTAGACCAATAAATGACCAACCTTCTCCTCTTCCTTTAGGCACAATGGACATATAGAAGGGTCAAGAATACCAATGAAGTGCAACCTTTGTCTTGCCAAAATTCATTTATGCATGGTAGTCAATGCAAATGCACCATCCTTTAGAAGCATAATCCCCCCCACAAGTTGTAGGATTAGATCCCCAACTCTAAATGATTTAAACCTATAAACATGACTTGGAATTTAACATTTGTCTTTATGCATAATCTAAGGAAACACATAAACAAAAAGGATCCAATTCTAATTCCATAACAATGAGATTTAAGAGCATATGAAAATCATCCATCTTTTAGCTTAGAGCTAAACACCCCTATTTGTTCCATTTAATTTCCTAATGTAGTATTAATTATTTAATTATCACTTCCACAATCATCAATTACTAATTTGTGTGTATAAATATACATTTTATTTAATTAATCTAGAATAAACATAAGTATTTTACTTCACTACTATATACAAATACACATATGTATATACTTGTATATAATACCCTTATTCCTTACAATTAACTAATATATTTACACCGAAGGTGTTCCTTATATGAGGTGAACGACCTTTTAAAAATCAATGGTTGGAAATTGTAGAGAAGGATGCAAGACTGTTGAAATGATCTCAACCGTCAAAGTTTCTAAAATATTAAAAAATATAATATATAATTTTTAAAAAATAACTACATTCTTATCTAGTCTTAGCTTTAAATTAAGAAAATGTAGGATAAGATTTTTTTCTTCTACAATTTTTAAATTTAAACTTTTAGATAAATAATTATAAATACATATTTTTCAAATAATAATATTAACAAGTGCCACGTAGTGGCTAGTACTTACCTTTATAGTATTGTAATTATTATTTTCTGGATAAAAAATTAAATGTATGTTTTATTAATGTAAATAGAAATAAATGTAAATTTTGTTAATTATAGTGTTTTAGTATTGCTAATTAGTTATTTGTATGACCTAATCCTAACTCTAACTCACACCCTAACTCTAACCCTAACAATAAATTCTAAACCATTATATTAATCCTATACCTATCTCGAACTCTAATTATGATCATAATACTATCCATAACTATAAACCTAACTTTAATGGCTAACTTTTAAATAAATATTATATTTAATAAATTTTATATTACTAATTATTTTATATTAAATAAATTTTATAAATAAAATAAATATAATATATATTAAAAATAATTAAAAGTTAAATATTATATGTTGGCAATGTTTCTTCTCTTATTAATAATATAAAATTGTTATATATGAAAATGATTAGGTCCATTACAAGTTGTTTTAATTCTAATATATATATATATTAAAATTAAAATATATTATATTAAACTATCAGTAGTCACAAGTGCAACTAAATATCTTCATTCAAATCAATAATTATTAAATATTACAAAACCAATAATTATTTAGTAAAGAATTGTACAGTGACATTAAAAAGAATTATGAATTAATATTGGGAATAAGATTTGTAATAAAGATATTAGATGAAGAAAATTTTGGAGCATTATTGGTGCTGTGATGTTCCAGGGCTAACCTCCATAGTTAGGATATTTTGGGCTTGTATCTGACATTAGCCAAGTTAGAGTAATTGTATGTTTGTTTTGGACCTTAGAAGGTCATTGTTGTGGCTAGGTGAGTTAGTCATTAGGACTAAGGTCACCAAAGTTAGTCATTGTTAATAGTTTTTACATTGCTTAGCCTTAGTAGCTTAAGTTGGGATTTGAGTCTTAAATGTGTTCTAAACACATGAATGATGTTAGAAAGATGCCATGAGGCCTTTAATGGAGTTGGTTACTTGAAATATAGGAGATAGAGGTCCTAAGAGTTAGGAAGGTGGCATAATGACAAAGTTGCCAAATGTTGTTACAAAATTGTCATGACAACATTTGCCATTATGGCAAATGTTGCATGCAACTCGGTTACATAGGATCCCCTAAAGGATAGGAGTGGGGGATCGACCAACATACCCTAAAAACATGGTGAATGGCATCTAAGATGCAGGAGGCTCGAATTCAAGAAAGAGGAGATTGTAATCAAAGTTTTTTTGAATAGAAGATAGCTCTGCAATTTCTGTTTTTTTGTGAACTCCGAGTGTTATTGAGTGACAGTGATACTAAGTGAATTGGATGTTTTGATTTAGTGTTAGAGTCGTGTTCATAGGATAGTTCTAAACTTTTTCCATTCTGCAAGTAAGTTGATTTAAGCTGTTTTAGTGTCTTGAATAGATAGGTTAAGGTTTAGGGTTTTACTGGTCCTGTCCTGACCAGCTTGTCTTTTTATGGCTCCCCCATGAAATCTAGTCACGGGATTTTCCTGAGGATAGATGGATGTGTTAGGGGAGCCATTGGTCTATACATATGTAGAGTTAGGAGTCATGGAGAGTGGAACAGATGTGTTTAATGTCAAGCCCTAGGCGAGCTTGGAGTGCCCGGTTAGAGGTTTGACAGTAATGAATTGAAGAATTTAGGCAGGGGATTGAGGTACAGTACGGAACAAGTACAGTTCCAGGTAGGGTATAGACATATCCTAACATGCTAGAAGGATTGAGGTTCTAACAATCCATTTGACTAAGTTTTGAGGGAGAAATCAGTGAGGTCCTAGTAAATAGGTCTCTTAACCCGATTTAACCTAGATAATAGGAAACCAGTGTACGGAGGACTTAGGAGTCTAGAACCTTTGGAATCCTTCAGAAAATACAAAAGGGTATTTGAATGTGGAATTGGTTTTTCAAGTTGTTTAGAAAATTTGGGCAGAAATGAAGTAAAGGTCTCTGTCAAGTGCTACGAGGAATTAGGCCCCCTCAAGACCAATTCTTGAAACCGGTAGGAAAGGAGTTTGGAGATCCTCCAAGATGGATCCATTTGGAAGTGCATGGCATGTTTCCAATATGTTTGGCACCCCTGCAGTCAATTCAATGTTTTGTGTGAAGTTGGCACTTAGAGTATTCTAAGTGTAGGAGAGAGTTTGCACATGACAAAGTGGTGTTAGTCCTTCAAGGTGAAGTACAAGGTGTGAGACTCTTGGAGAGGATTTGGATTAGGACTTAGTTAATCATCTAAGCCTAACAAGGACCTAGAAGATATTAGGTTCCTAGACGAAGACAAGGAAAAGTCTTCTTAGCTATTTGTGCAAGAAAGCCTTGGAAACTGGCTCTACACATCAAATTATACCATTAATCATATTTAAGTGATTTTTATTTTTAATTTATTTTAATTTTTGAACAGTTCTAGCCATAATTTTTACCTTATTCTTGATTGTAATTATAATCCCAATTATAATAATTAATAATAATAGGATATCAAACAAGGACAACTACCAGGGAATATCAACGACTTTTTTTTGAAAAATGGTGGTCGATATCAACAATTTCAAGGGTACCAAGGGTTCTCAGGTCATCAACAGCTTGAACAAAATCAATATTCGACCAAAGGTGAACAATTTTACCAACCCCTAATATCCAAGGAAAAGATTAAATAAAGAAAAACAACCGCCATTGGACATTTGTGTAGAGGATTCCCCACACAAACCAATACAAGCTAGAATACCTAGTGGGGGTCAGAGAGACTTTTCCAAAGAAGCATTTGACATAGCAGGTTTTCAAAGAATGAAGAATATTACTCAAGGATTCCCTAATCCAAATTTTGTATCCTCGAACCCCTTTTCTCCTTTGCTCGATGCTCCTCTCAATCTAAAAAGCAACAATCATGAGCGTAAAGAGCAATGCCCAGATCTACCAAAGTCTTTAGCCAAAATAAGACCACAACAAACCAAGGAAGACAAAAAATATGATGGGAAGGTGAATGTGCGGAATAAATGTCTGGGTAAAAAGCAATGGAGGTGAAAAGAGGTACATAAGGGTCCTTCTCCACATTCTTCTGTTCCAAAAGATTCAAAACTGCAATCAGGATGATATCAACAATCTCCCTGAAAGCATCAACCACGACCTGTTCAGCATGGCATCCTTACCATCACTTTCTCAGATGAGTCACTGGAACCAAAGATTCAAGATCTTTGAGGGAAAGCGCTTATCTGTAAGTTCTGGAAACTTACCCTTGATATTGAAACATTGAGAACTTTAATTTTTGAGGCATGCTCTGGTGTCATTAAGGTTTTTTATTTGGACCAAGGGAAGGGTTTTTTTGTATTTTTATTTGACACAAAATCCCACATGGATGTTGCTTATAGGGTTAAATCTTTGGTTTTACAAGGGTATGGACTATTTATTCAACCTCAGTCCCCAAATTTTAATCCTAAATTGTCTGTGGTTAAATTTGTTTCCTTTTGGATTTGGCTGAGCTCACTCCCCCTTGAATATAGGGAGTTACATATTCTTGAAACCTTTGCTAATTGTATGGGTATTTTCTTAAAACACGATCATGCATCTTTCAAAAATCTAGCTAGACAAGTTAGGATTTGCATATTGTTGGATGCAACTAGGAAGTTTCCCACCTAAATACACATATAATCTAAGTATGTTAAACCATGGACTCAAAATATTCTAATTGAAACACATGAGAATGTCTATTTCAAATGTCATATTTTTGTCATTCTAGTGATTCTTTCTCTCAAGTTGTTATCACCAAGAATCAATGTGATTGGAATGAAGAGGAACAGACAACACCTCCCATGGTTCCTGAAAATGTATTATCAACTACAAAGAATATATTGGATCTTGAAAATGTAAATAATTATCAACAACAAAGAATCTGTTGGTGGGAATCCCTTGAGGTCAAGAAAAACAAGATGTAGCAAATGATAAGGAGTCTAATAAATCATTAGCAAAAGGGACATTGGCACTTGTTACATCACCATCAGTTATTTTCCCTAAACGAGGTCGTAAAGTGACCAAAGTTGGAAAAGAGAAAGGTGCTCAAATAAGGTTAAGAGAAGGCTCTCATTAAGTCTCATTTTCCCTTTCCAAATCTTGGTTAAAGGAAAATATGAAATGAGTTAAAAGCATTATCCACTCTTAGCCATTACACTTATATTCCCCTTCATTTTCTTTCACTTCTGAGAGCCAGATGGAAAAGGTTGTGGTGGAACTCCTAAATTTACTTTGTGTTCCATTAGTAGAGTTTGCAAAATTTTGTTACCTTATGTCCTAGGGTCTAGGATTTATGTAACTCTTCAGTTCTAGGGTTTATCTATGCCTTAAACCCTCCAAAAATCCTAAGTCTTATTTCCCTTTGCAAATATTATGTTTCATGGTTGACCTCTTGTCACCAGTTCCTAGTCATTCAAGTCATGAATAATGCTATTAAGTTCATTGTATTACCGGCCCCTTGTGGTTAGAATCTCCCGTTTACCTGCCACTTAATATTTCCCTCATTTTTACTTTGGTCTAGGTTTTGAAATTTTTATGAAGTGAAATATTTGAATCATTTGGCCTTTACATCCTTTGCAAAAAAGAATGGCTTTATCCTCCTTAGGACCATATCCTATGTTCCCCCTAGGAAGTCCCTCTTTTAAAACAAAATTTGTGCATGTGCATATTTTTGTCACTTTAGTCCATCGCTCATCGCTGAATTTGTTTATCTCATTGGGTTCATTACCACGTTGAGCAATGGGCCTTTGGTTCTCTTTTAAATCACGTGTCTTTGAAAGCATTTGATCTATGATTGATTACCGTGATGAGCAATATTGTTATATGTCTTTCATGTCACCTATCACTGAAGTCTTTGGGTTTCTTCGTTCCACTTTAGCGAAGCACGATGCACATTGTTTCTCCCTTTTATTGCGCCATCATAGAAAGGTTTCATTTCCTTTTCAATTACTATGATGAGCGATAGAAAGGTTGAGAATGAAGAGATATGATCTTGCCACTTGTTAGTATCTGGTGCCATCGCTCATTTTTCCCGTTGTCGAAAGCACTCTCAACTCCAAATCTATTACGACAATAAGCAATGGACTAAAGTTATATCTTGTTATTGTTGGGAGTTCCTCTTCACTAAAATACAAATGCAACTTTGTGAAATTTCAGCGACAAGTGATGAAGGATATATTGAGGAATATTCCTTCCATTGGAGGTCATTGCCGAAATTTGGACATAATTGCAAGGCATTATTGTGATGAGTGATGGAGCCCAAAAGGTATTGTAAATACGTGGATGGATACATGGTAGTTGTCTAGGGTATCATCACTATTTTAAAGCACATTTTTAAAAGCATGGAGCGATGGTTGAGGATGATTGTTGATCATGTTTTAAATCAAAAGAAGATTGATGGTTGGAGTTTAAACTGGAATGACTATTTGTCAGTTTGCTCATGTGAGCAATCTATTAGCCATTAATGGAGAAGATGCTCCATTTTTTAGTCATAAAGAGGGTTGTTGTTGACTCTTCTTTCGAGAGCTAAAGAACTGGCTAAGTGAATAAGAGAAGAAGGTGAAGCTCCTGGTAAAGAAAATTTTGAAGAAAAACCCACTGATTTTCTTTGGTAAGTTAAATTCTTGACCTCTGTGAGTTATTTGTAGTATTGGGTAGTATGGGAATTGGGTGAAAATCTAGGGTTGGTGGTCATAGTTGTCATTTATTATGTCCAAAAGAAATTGAAATTATTGCGCACAGGGTTTGGGGTAGAGGAGTTAAATTTGTTGGTTTTCAGTTTGAATCCTATTAATTTAAGGAACTTAGGCTACAATTCCTTGTTATTCGAAACCCTAGTTTTATTACACTACAAACATGAGTGAGCCCAATGAATCCTTTGCCAAACTAGAGAGGAAACCTACCTAGAAAAGGGTCAAAAGGCCTAAGCCTCAGGATGATAAGCCTAAACCTGATACACTTGAAAAACCTACAAAGAAGAGAACTATAAAGAAGGATTAACCTGTTGGATGTTGCAGTTGTGTTGTTGATATGTGGTTGTCATTGATGTCAACACTATCAGCATTATTGTATTGAAGGTTGTATATGTCGAGGATATTGAGAAAATTGTAAAAAGAAGAGTTGTAGGTTGCCAGTGGAATAGTGAAGGTCATGAAGGTGTCTT
>VDFB02161038.1:0-10094 GCA_007258455.2 Sequoia sempervirens | reverse complement strand
GTAATGGAGTTTCCAAGTTTGGCTCCTCTCACGTAGATGTTGGAAAAAAAGCTATTAATTACAAACCATGGTGTGAAATTTATAATGATTAGTGAACTAGTAGAATATGAACATTTTTGTATGTTTATTTGTATATGCACATAGTTATATGTGTATCGTATGTATGTGTAATGAAATACATACATGTAAAAATTTATATGTTTACATATATATGTATGTATATATATACACATATATATACATGTAGACTTACATAGTTACATACATGGGTACATGTTTATATAGTGTCATGACATATATATAGATGCATATGTATTTAAACACATATGTACGTACATACATATAAAAACATATATAAATACATCCAAAGATGCATAGGTAGATACAAAGATAGATGTTTGCATTTTATAAAGAGAAGACATTGGTGGATTTTAAAGAAACAGGGTAGAATAGAAAAACTACATGAGAGATAATTTGGCATATTAGTTGAAATAGAAAATATTACATAATGTAATTTAGTGTGGTGGCAGGAATAAGATGTTCATTATGACTTTGTTCATAACATAAGCAAATGGAAAAATATAATTAAATTTTGTTTGTGTAGATTAAGGCTAGCTGTCTTTCATTTTGTAGAGTTTTATGTCTTAATTACTCATATTTAAGCACGTAGATGAAAAACAATTTATTGTCTTTGAACATTGTGACCATTTTGATCTCTATGACACAATCTAGGATATGTAAAAAATGTGCAAGAGGTGTCACTTTTGTAATGTAGGATGTTGATCATGACCACTTGTATTTATAGTTTTGTATGTGTATGTATGTACAGACATACATATATTTAAAGAAGTATATATAGAGAAACATATATATGCATATACATAAACATATATATAAATGCATACACACACACACACACACACACACACACACACACACACACACACACACACACACACACACATATATATATAGACATGTACAATGCAATCTATATTATCCATAGTATAGATGTATACAGATGCATATATACATGATATATAGATATATAAAGAATAGAAAAAGCGTTTCCTGTAATTGATTTTTTTTTGGTTTTTTAAATTAACAGTTTTAGTTCAGTATTCAAATTTATGCGCTTAAAGACAAGTTTATGAATATGTGTATATGTGTGTGTGTGTGTATGTATGTATATAAAGTCATACATATATGTATATAGTATGGATGTGTAATTGCATAGACATGTGTACCAGTTTATATATACATACATATATACACATATATATACATAAACATGTATGTAAACACACATATATAACTATATATACACCCACATTTACATATGCACATAGAAATACACATGACCGAATAGGTAGAGAAATTGAATGAGGGGTAGTTGGGCATAACAATGGCAAAAGAAAAAAATGTCAATATTTGATTCAAATTTTGAATGTGAAAGCAAGGAGTAGGAAAAGACAAATAACCTATTCTAGTATTGATGAGGAAATGAGATGGTCATTATCACTTTGTCCATAACATAAGCCAATGATCAGAGTTAAGTTTTGTTAGTATAGATCTCAACTATGCAAATTTTGTTTTGTAGACCTTGATTGATCATTTTGAATTAGTCTTTTTCAATGAAGGATGTTGATCATGAGCAAGTGTATTTATAGTTCCTCAGAGACACGGCCAAATTGACATAATGCATTCAACTAGGTCATATTCATCCAATTCGAAAAATAAATCAAGTTTATTTATCAATCTCCTAAAGTCATCAGCTTAAATCAAATAAATCAAACTTATCATCAACCTTTTTAATCAAATAAATCAAACATCCATCATAATGCATATTCCATCCTTCTTGATTTAAATAAATCAAATATCTAAGCCAAAGAGGTCAAACTCATCCTAATCATCATCCTAGCTAATTAATCCTGATTTAATGCTAATCTCACCCACTTGCATTCTCTAGATTTAGCCACTTGCACATATAAATCAATTTATTGATTTATTAAATCCAAAATTTTCCATCAACATGACAAGTTGATTTGTCTCTCAACATTGCATTTATTGCTTATTTTCTTACGTACACTTTAGCATTTACTCTCAAATTTGAATTCAAATTCTCCTCTCATGAGCATTCTTCCCCAAATCTTTTTGCCATCAATAATCACCACTTGACAAATTGTCCTCCTTTCATTTGTCCAATCTTAGTCCCACATTGGTCTCTCTTCAACACTTATGTTTTGAAAATCTATAAAATAGAGGCTTCATCTCTTATCAAGATCCTCTGATCTCTTGCAAGGTCCCTCTCTTCATTTGAGATTTGATCTTGTCCACTTCACTTCATCATATCCATCATCTACACAACTTGATGCAAGGTCATTCTCTTTGAGATTTGATCTTGTCCATTTAACATCTCCATTTCCATAGCAATTTCATCACTAGCTTATCAATCAAGGATTGGGAAAGGGTCACTAGCACATGTGACACCAATCCACTATGGGATAGGTTTAATGTCATGTTTTTATATGATTTTATTTGGTTTCCCTTGTTTCATTTATGGCATGATTAACATGGCTTATTATTCCATAGGGATGTTGAAATATTGCTTTATTTTAAACTAACCATTTGCAGATTTCAGCAACCACGATGGATTTAAAATGATTAAATATATCTAGTTGCAATGTTGAAATGTTATTTATTTTATTGATTAATTTGATTTAATTAATAAAATTAGATTTAGTTTATTGATTAATTAGGTTAATGGTGATAAATTAAATAAAGTAGTTGTTTTTGGCATTATTAGATATTAAGAATTAAATTAAAATAAAAATAGAAATCATGTTGGATATTTAGAGTTAAATTAAAATAAAAATGAAAATGTGTTTTAAATTTCACTTTTTGAAAATTATAGATAAAATAAATTCTTTGCAAAATTTGAATTCTTTTGTTTAAAAGAAATTTTGGAAATGCATGAAATTTCAATTAGAAAGTAAAATTGTTTTAAATTTAAAAGAAATGGAAATATCCCCAAAATTGCAATAAATTTGGTGGATGGGATATTTTAGGGGTTTGACTAAATTTGGGGAAAACTCTATTTGAGCAATTTCTATTTCATATAATTTTCAATTTTCAATTTGTGGTGGAGAGTTTTTTTTGTTGTGGCTTGATTTGGATTTGAAGAAGAAGATTGAAATTCTTGGGTGGGCTGGAAAAAGATTTGGAAGCACCATTTGAGTTCTTCAAGCTTGGGAGAAAAAACCAGGTTCCCTCTTTGATTTTTTTTGTTTTTCATTTTGAAATGAGTTTCAAATCTTTGTTATGTTGTTTGAAAATCTTTAAAATTCTGTTGAAGTTCAATGAAAACCCATGTCAAATTTGTTCAAATACTTGCAAACTTTTGTTGAAATTTTGGGAAAGAAAACAAAACAAGAATCAAACAATGGAAAAATAGAAAGAAAACCAAAAGAATTTGTTTGTCAAATTGAAATTTAAACCCTGTTGTTGTGTTGACAAATTTATTGTTTTATTGCAAAATTTTGTTGTACATTTGCATAGTTTGGCTGAAAATGGAGATTTTTGGTATATTTTATAAATATACGTATGAAAGATAAAAGCAAGCAAAAGTGGGTGGGATTTGGATGGGCGTCATTTGGGAGCGGTATTTGTCGCTACCGCAGGCTAGGGTATCTCTGCCCTAGCTGCGCCCTGTGCTTTCTTCCTGCACTGCTGGTGTTTGATCGGTGGGGGGTTCTTTGGAGCGCTGGATTGGTGGCTTGGGTGGCCACGTCTCTTGCTGTTTTCTGCTGCTTTCTGCTCACGTTTTTCTACCTCAACCTAGGCGTTTTGTGCTCTGCTCGTGGTGATTGGGGGGTGTTATTGCATCTGTGGGGGACTCTGATTTTTTGTGGTGTTGTGAAACCTGGGGGAGCGAGGTGGAGTTTTTATTTTTTGTGATCTTCATCAGTGTGTTTTGGGTTGTGCGAGTTTTTTGGGGTTTTCTGTCTCAGGCCTTGCATGGCTCCAATCGGGATTTCCCCTGGTGGTAAGGGGTTGTCTTTCAAGGATGCAGTGGCAGGGAGCAATCCTTCGGTTATTTTGCATGTGAATCCTTTTTTCGGCAAATCTGGATCAGGAATGGGAGAGTCCTCACATCTGTCTGGAGGTTTTAGACCCTCAAAGGTCAATGGGTGCCTTGCTAAGAGCGAGAATAGGCCGATTGTTGAGATCCAACCTGAAGCTATTGTGGACGATATCAACTACTTATCAAAGCATGCTCTGATCTGTAAGTTCCTAGGGATTCGGGTATCTTTGTCTTTTTTGGAATCATGGGCTCGGCGTACCTGGTCTCCCGAGGGGGATATGGATGTTTTGTTGGCAGCCAATGGCTACTTTCAAGTGGTTTTCTCTTGCATGTCGGACAGGAATAAAGTTTTCGAAGGAGGGCCCTATTTCTACAATCAAGTGGGTCTTTTCATTAAACCTTGGCATGTGGGATTTAACCCTACAGAAGAGCTTCCGTCGCGGGTCCCGGTTTGGGTGAGATTACCATGGCTTCCTTTAGAATTTTGGAGGGAGGACATTTTTAACTTAGTGGCAAGCCAGCTTGGAAAACCAGTTGGTCCTTCGAGACAGACTATGGAGAAGAAGGTAATTACCTACGCCCGGGTATGTGTTGAAATTGATTTGAATAAGCCCCTGCCTGATTCTATCAAAATTCGGTTGGGGTCAAGTGCATGGATTCAACAACTTGACTATGAAACGCTGTCGTTTCGCTGTCGCTTTTGCCATGAATATGGGCATTTGCAGAGGGTGTGCCCCAAATCAAAACCTTCAGAGGATTCAAACATAGGGCCGACAAGGGTTCCTCACGCCCAAGATAAAGGGAAGGCCCCTATGAGGGAGGACAAGGAGGGCTTTATCCCTGTAAGAGGGCGTAATAAGGGTCGTGGCCAGAAGAGGACCTTTAAGGAAAGACAGATAGATGAGGTTTTCAACAGGTTTGAGGGGTTGGATGACTTAGAACAGTTTGATGGAACCATTGCTAATATGCCGGCTAGTCATGAGCTCTTAGAAGCAAAGGAATTAGGTGGGGAGGAGAACAATGTTGTTCAAGCTGATCTGCAGGAGAGAGAGCTTGGGGTGCAGATGGTCACAGATACTTCAGTGGGACCTTTGGAGGAGTTGGATTCCAGTGGAGACAAGGAAGTGCAGGAGATTTCTACTCATGCCCGAACCAAGGCTTGCACCGGAAATGTTCGGCAGGAGGAGAGCAAAAGCAAGGGTTCCCCTTCTATTTTGGGTATTCATCAAAAAACCATTAGAAAGGATACCCCAGAGAAGTCTCTTAAGGTGGGGAGGAAGAAGGATCAGGAAAAAGTGAAGTTAGTGGGAGAGACTTTAGTGGAGTCTGGTTCTGTGAAAACCATTGATTCCCACTTCCCTCTTCATCAGAAATGATTATTCTTTCATGGAATGTAAGGGGGTTGAATAGCATCCCTAGACAAAAGGCTATTCGGGATCTGATTAAGTCTCATTCGCCTGAGGTGGTTTTTATTCAGGAAACTAAGTTATCTATTGATAGGATGTAGAACACGGCTGCTAAGATTTGGCCTAGATGTCTTTGTCAGTGCATTGGCGCCCAAGGATGTTCTGGGGGTTTGGCTCTTTTATGGGATCCTCGCAAGCTGGTTCCACTCTGGTGGGTTTCTAGCAAATCTACTATTTCCTTGGTGGCCACGTGTTGCGTAACTGGTGAGATTCTTCTCTTCACTAATGTTTATGCCCCGATTGATTTTATTGGCAAAACTTTACTTTGGTCACATATAGGATATGTTCGCTCTCTTGCTCCTCTATTCCCTTGGATTCTGGCAGGAGATTTCAATGCAATTTTAAGTTTGGAAGAGAAGCGGGGAGGTATTCCCAAGCTTGATCCCTCTGCTGGCCTTTTTAGAAGTAGTATTGAAAGCTTGAGGGTGGTGGATGTCACCCCTTCCAATGGGTTATTTACATGGAACAATAGAAGATGTGGGGTGGAAGCGATAGCGGAAAGATTAGATAGGTTTTTGGTTTCTTGTTTCTGGATGGCAGACAGTTGGATTACTAGTTCAGAGATTTTGGATTGGAGGGGTTCGGATCACTAGCCAATTCTTTTGACTGCCTCTAAGTTTCAAAAGACAAAGAATCCATCCTTTAAGTTTTAGCTTATGTGGTTGAGGGATGCTTCTCTCCAGGATTATATCTCTACTTGGTGGACGGAAGGGAAGCCTGCTTATGGTACCGCTATGTTTTCTTTTGTTAAGCAATTGCAGTATGTTAAGTTTAAGCTGAAAAGGTGGAATAGGGAGTGCTTTGGAAATCTCTTTGGAGCCAAGAGAGAAGCACAACAGAGGGTGGACAATATTACACGCCAAATCAGAGAACATGGATTGTCTGATGGGCTATATAGAGAAGAAGCTGCGGCCTTAAAGGATCTGGAGGAGTGGGAGCTACGAGAAGAGATCTATTGGAAACAAAAAGCTAGAATTGATTGGCTCCAGGAAGGGGATAGAAATACTAAGTTCTTCCACAACACTGTAAAGGACAGAAGGCATAGAAGTGTTCTCAATTCTCTCACGACGGCTGAAGGGCTCCTGCTTTCCTCTCATAGGGAGATTGCCTTGGAGGCTACTAGGTATTTTGGGAATTTGTTCTCAGAAGAGTCGGATCTGGCTAGGGTTGAGGAGGATTTGGTTCTGGCATGCATACCCTCCTTGGTCACTCCTGAAATGAATGTGGCTCTCATTAAGCCCATTACTCTATCTGAGATAGAGCTTGTTGTGTTTGGTATGAAAAAGGGTAAAGCCCCGGGACCAGATGGTTTTCCTATAGAGTTCTTTCAAGCTTTTTGGGAGATTGTCAAGATGGACCTCTTTGATGTGGTGCAGGAATCCTTTAACAATAAACAAATGCTTAAGGCTTTGAATGCAACTCTCCTGGCTCTCATCCCAAAGAAGGAGGGAGCTAACTCCCTTAATTTCTTTAGACCTATTTCTTTGTGCAATGTGATGTACAAAATAATTACAAAAGTGATAGCTGAACGGTTAAAGCCATGGCTTAGTGACCTAATCTCTGAGGAGCAAGGGGGCTTTGTTACAGGACGACAAATTTTGGATGGGGTTATCATAGCGGCTGAAGCTATGCATTCTATGGCCGCCTCTAAAGAAAAAGCTATGTTCATTAAGCTGGACATGGCCAAAGCTTATGATAGGGTCAGATGGAGCTTTTTG
Source organism: Sequoia sempervirens (assembly GCA_007258455.2). Lineage (NCBI taxonomy): Eukaryota > Viridiplantae > Streptophyta > Pinopsida > Cupressales > Cupressaceae > Sequoia > Sequoia sempervirens. Next base: position 2,826 of record VDFB02161038.1, on the reverse strand, counting down.
CAGAAAGTTTTACAAGCCTTTGGTTTTGGACAGGAGTGGATCAGCTGGGTGATGAGCTGCATAACTTCACCCTCTTTTGCTGTCCTGATTAATGGGGAACCCTCTGACTTATTTGGTGCAACCAGAGGCCTCAGGCAAGGGGATCCTCTCTCCCCTTACCTTTTCATCCTGATGGCTCTCCCCTTACCTTTTCATCCTGATGGCTGAAGGGTTGGGAAGACTTATTAAGTCCCAAGTTAGTCAGGGAGGGATTCAAGGTTGGAAGTGGGGACATGGCATTCCTCCTTCGTCCCACCTCCAATTTGTGGATGACACGTCCTTGATGGGTGTCGCAAGAATTCAGGAGGCTGCCAGTTTCCGAAGAGCTTTGGATATTTATGTGAAAGCCTCAGGACAAAAGATTAATGAAGAAAAGTCACAAATCTTCTTCTTCAATACCCCTGCTTCTATTCAAACTCGAATTGCTCATATCTTGAGGTTTCAAATTGGAACGCTTCCTTTAGTGTATCTGGGCATCCCTCTCTCAGACCAAAGGCTTTCGAGGGGTGTGTGGCAAGAGATTTTAGATAATCTTCGAAGTAAAGTGAGTCATTGGAATCACCGTTGGCTCTCAACTGCTGGCAGAATGACTCTTTTGAAGTCTGTGATCCAAGCTCTTCCTATTTACAGGTGTCTTGTACAGTCAGCCCCTGCTGGGTTCATTAAGGACTTCAATGCTCTTTCAAGGCAATTTTTATGGACAGGTAATTTGATTTCCTCAAAATGGAGTTTGGTCAAATGGGATTGTGTTTGCAGATCAAAGCAGGATGGTGGTCTGGGTTTGAGGAATACAAGCTGGAACGGCTGGGCTCTTGCTGCTAAGCTATTTTGGAGATGGTGCATAAGCCAAGATCAAGGATGGGCTAAAATCATTAATGTTAAGTATCTTGGTGGAGTGAATGGGAAAGATGTACCAAGGTACGACTTGACTGGAAGGGGGTCCATGATTTGGGAGACTTTGAAGAAAGGTGCTCAGTTAGTTAAAAATGGTCTTTTCTGGATTTGCAATGGCGGTTCAGATGCTCTATTTTGGGAGGATTCTTGGGATGGTTTTCCTCCTATTCTATCTCAATACCCCCACCTTCAACCTTTATGTGACAGCTTCCTTGCAGCAGGATGGAGTAAGGTTGAGGACTTTAAGGTGTTTTTAAGGGTGGGGCGGGGAGAGGTTGCCAGATGGAAAGAGCCCGTAGACTGGCCTCCTGGGGGATCTGAGGGAGAGCGAGAGACTCTTGCTGGGATTCTTGCTGGCAGAGTGTGTAACTCTTTAAGAGGAGCTGATACCCTCGCTTGGGGACCCAATCCAAAAGGAAAGTTCTCTGTTGCCTCAGGGTATCAAGAGTTGGAAAGACAAAATTTTGACAGGATTGACATATCTTGGTGGAAGCAAGTTTGGAATAAGTCAGCTTGGCCCAAATGCAACTTTTTCTTATGGCTTGTGGTTCAGAACAAATGTCTTACCTGGGAGAATCTTCAGAAGAGGGGATTCCATGGGCCTTCTATCTGTACTTTATGTCATCAAAGCGAAGAAACCAGTTCGCACCTCTTTTTCCAATGTTCTTTCACCAGGGTTATTTGGCACTGGTGGTGGGAAGCTTGGGAGCATGCTTGTATACATGCTCACTCTTTGGTTGAGTTTTGGAACAGCCTTGGTAGACCCCCTTCTAAGACTTCTTTTCTGGAGGTGGCTTGGGGTATTGGTCCAGGTTTTATTATATGGCAGGTGTGGTTGGAAAGGAACCGTAGGATCTTTCAGGATAAGCCTAAGAGGGTTCAGCAGGTGTGGTTACAAGTAATAAATATGCTTCAGGAGACTCTTGCTGCGAAATGTGATCTCTCGGAGGATATTGCTCCTGGAGACGTGCGGGTGGTCCAAAAGTTGAATATTCTTTGTGCGGATTCTAGTGGTGCTCTTGGGAAGTTACAACAGAGCAGAAGCAGGAAAGCTAAAAGGAAGGTTTGTAGGGAGGGAAAGTGGTCCCCCCCCCCTTCTGGGACTCTCAAGATCAATACTGATGGGTCTTCTAGGGGAAATCCTGGGCATGCTGGGGTTGGAGGAATTGGCAGGGACAGCTCTGGTAAGGTTATTTTCTTATTCTCTGAATATAAAGGGATTCAAACCAATAATTACATGGAGGCTCTTGCTGTCCTCATGGCTCTTGAAAGAGGTTGTGCTCTAGGATGGAGCAAGATTATTTGCGAGTCGGACTCTCAGGTGGTAGTGGATATGCTAAATTTGCAACGGGTGGAAGATGTGGATTGGCATCTGGCAGTGGTGGGGAGACAAATTCTTAGGTTGAGCACTTCTTTGGATGTTGTCTCTTTTTGCTATGTTCCTCGTGAGTGGAATAAGACTGTTGATTGCCTGGCTAAGTGGGCTTCTGATCGTGGAGAGGGATGGAGAATGGGAGATTGGACTCACCTACCTCCGGAATGTGCTTTGGAACTTGAGACTCTTGTCAAGGAAGATATGGATGGTTAGTTGTGCCCCGTTTGGGGGGTTTTTTATGCTGGTGTTGTTTCTTTCTCGGGCTCTTGGCCCCTGCTCTTTGTACTTTGTTGGTTGATTCAATAAATTTTTACCCCTTTTTAAAAAATAGAAATATACTGTATATATATATATATATATACACTGGAAATATATTTTATAACCATATTGTGGTTGACTGAATTACAGAATATTTTTTTTTTTTTAATTTCTTTATACAAAATTTTTTGGTTAATTTTGTGCAAAGCGGGGAGGAAGTGGTTTTATTTTGTTTTGAAAAATATATATATATAAATGAA
>VDFB02161037.1:99062-113258 GCA_007258455.2 Sequoia sempervirens | reverse complement strand
CATGGCCTTCGGGGTCTAAAATAGCATATTCTCGTCATAGGAATTACTATAGTCGCCATAGCATCTTTATGACAACTTGTACGCATGTCATAGATGCTCTTACAACACCCTATTTTTGACCTTACCAACCTTATTTTAGAAGATTCCAAGGTGGGACGCCTAGCTAATTTGTCCTTTTCCATAAGGATAAATGGTAACGGTAACACTGCATTTACATAGTCTCTTTCACCACTGTTGGTCAAACAGTTTCACCTCTTATTGGTAAATGTACAAAACACTTTAGGAGAATAATAAAAATAAAGGATTTACAAGGTTGATGACACCTAAATCCTAACATTCTCCCACTTGACATCATACATTGTAAATTACACCCATAGAGATACAATTACATAGAATTAAGTACAGTGATCAAGGCCCATGGCCTTTCTGCACCAAGAGAACTTTTCCTCATGGTGACCGGGCTTCCGGTAGAATCAGCAACATTATCCAAAAATAACTTTTTCTCAATCAATACTTTGTCCATTCTCAACCATTTTCGCAGACAAAGTAGATAATACTTCAAGATCAACATGCTTAGTATGAGCATGATATATAGGATTTTAGCCAAACATATGGTGACTCCGACTATCACATCCTCACGAGTCCTCACTATCCTACAATCAAAACCAATACCATTACCAAGTCTCTGTAACCAAACTGCCTCCTTAGAGGCATGTGTAGCAGCCATATACTCTGCTTCAGTGGTAGACAAAGCAACTGTAGGTTGTCTTTTACTCATCCAACTCATTGCTCCTCCAAACAAAGTAAACACATAGCCACTAGTGGACCTTCGACTATCCAAGTCACCTGCCCAATCTACATCAACAAAACCCTGTATGTCCAATGACTTATCAACATTGTCAATACCATGATAAACCAAACAGTAATCAGAAGTGCCTTGCAAATTTCTAAATACCCTTTTGACAAAAGTCCAATGTTCTTTACCAGGGTTAGACATAAACCTGCTTAGAACTCCCACTGCTTGGGATATATCTGGTCTAGTACAAACCATTGCATACATTAAACTACCGACAGCACTAGCATAAGGAACTTTAGACATTTCATCAATATCATCATCCAATTTAGGACACATGTCTAAACTCAACTTAGTACCAACAGGAAATGGAATATTTACTGGTTTACAGTCCTGCATATTAAACCTTTGCAAAATAGTGTTAACATACTTGCTCTGACTTAACCAAAGCTTTCTGTGAATCCGATCCCTAATGATTTCCATCCCAAGAATATATTTAGCAGCCCCTAAATCTTTCATATCAAATGTGCCAGAAATCTGAGTTTTAAGTTCCCTAATCATTGCCTTATTGTTACCAATGAACAACATATCATCCACATATAAGACAATAATTAGTATCTGATCATCAATAACTTTAAAGTAAACACAGTGATCCTCATCACTTCTAACAAAACCCATATTTAATGCAAATGCATCAAACTTCTGGTACCACATCCTAGGTGACTGTTTCAAACCATATAGAGACCTTTTTAACCTGCAAACCAAGTGTTCTTTTCCTTTCACAACAAAACCGTTAGGCTGTTGCATATAAATTTCTTCCTCTAGATCCCCATGCAAGAAAGCAGTTTTAACATCGATTTGTTCTATTTCTAAATCATAAGTAGAAGCAATGGATAAAATGAATCTAATAGAGGTTAACTTAGCAACAGGAGAGAATATTTCACCAAAATCAACTCCCTCTCTTTGGGAGTAGCCCTTGGTCACTAATCTGGCCTTGTACCGTTCTAACTTTCTGTCTTCACCAAACTTCTTTTTATATATCCACTTACAACTAATGGCCTTTCTTCCTTTGGTAAAACTAACAAGATCCCAGGTGTCACAGTTTTTCAAAGACATAATCTCATCATGCATGGCTTGCATCCAAGACTCACATTCTTCAAGAGAGCCTCCCCGAATGATCTAGGTTCATCATCAGTACATAACAAAGCAAATTTACAACGAAAATCAGGTGGGCTATACCTGTCAACTAGATTTCGTTGTCTTGTGGATCTTCTCAAAAGTGGAGTAAGAGGTTCCTCCTCATGTTCATCCTCATTTCTAACTTCTTTCATACAAACATCAGTCGAATCCTCTCTTCTTTCTTCTCCATCTTCTTGTCCATTTCTTTTGTTCTTCCCACACAGCATCTTTCTGTTTAGTTTCTTTTAACCGCTTTTGACTTTTCCTTTTGTTATACCTTTAGAGTTAGTTCTTAAATTCCCTCAAAATAACATTCTAGAAAATATCATCTTTTCAGTTATGGATTCCAAAGTTTATAACTTTTAACATTTTCACCATACAACCTGCCAAAGATGCATTTCTATGATATTTGGGATCCACTTAGTTCGGCACATGAACAAAAGCCTCACAACCAAAGACCCTTAAATGTGAAACTGAAGGATTTTTACCCAACCATATTTCATAAGGAGTTTTATCAACAAGAGATTTACAAGGAGATCTATTAATTAAATAACAAGCAGTACCAACAGCCTCTGCCCAAAAGCATTTGTCTAACTTAGCACTACTTAACATGCTCCTAGCTCTTTCCATTAATGTACGGTTCATTCTTTCTACTACCCCATTTTGTTGGGGTGTGTAAGGTGTAGTCTTTTGCCTAACAATTCCTGCATGTTTGCAAAACTCATCAAATTCCTTAGAACAATATTCACCCCCATTGTCATATCTCAATACTTTTATCTTATAATCTGTTTGCTTTTCAACCAATGCCTTAAATTCCTTAAATTTGGTGAAAACTTCAGATTTTGAATGCATAAAATAAATCCAAGTATATCTTGAGTAATCATCAATGAAGGAAACATAATAACGAGATCTACCCAAAGAATCTGTATCCACTGGACCACAAACATCTGAATGAATAAGTTCTAACAATCCATTAGCTTTATTAGTTCCTTTAGGAAATGATGACCTGTTTTGTTTACCAAACACACAATCCTCACAAAAATCATTTTTACCAACAGAATAATCATAAATACCGTCTACTAGTTTCTTATCAAGTATGGTCCTAAGACCTTTTTCACCAATGTGACCCAATCTATGGTGCCACAACATACATGCATTTTCAGCACTAGTTACAAAAGAGGAGTTACAAAAAGTAGAGGCATGTAGCGTAAATAAATTCCCTGTCTGAGATCCTTTAGCAACCACCAAACTTCCCCTTACCATCCTGCAACAGACTTGTCAAATGTCACATGCATCCCAGAATCATTCAACTTGGAAACTGAAATTAAACTTTTTGTAAGTCCTGGAATATGTAAAACATCATCAAGGGTTTTAACCCTCCCATCACTGAAACACAATTTTACCTTTCCTTTACCAATAACCTTTTGTGAGCTATTATCACCCATGAAGACCTCTCCTCCATCATATTCTTTGTATGTAGAAAACCACTCCTTATGAGGAGTCATATGGAAGGAAGCACCTGAATCAATAAGCCAAGCATCATTACAAACTGTGTTAGCTGAAATAATCAAAGCATCAGAATCACCGTTATCAGAGGACTTTTCCATGGAGGAATCTGCATTCTTTTTCTTGTTTCTACATTCCTTCTTCACATGTCCCCGTTTACCACAGTTCCAACACTTCACTCTACTCTTTCCAGGGGTCTTAGATCATCCTTTAGACTTATCCTTCTTCTTATCCCCTTTAGGCTCTTTCTCCTTGGGCCTACCTCGCACATGCAAGGCATCTTGGGAGCCACTGCGCATGGTCTTTCTCCTCATCTCCTCTGAAAGAAGTATGGGAATAATAGTATCCAACTTAGGTTCTGCACCACCACTTGTTATAGCAATAACTAAATTTTCCCAAGATTCTGGCAAAGAGAAAATCAATAAAATGCATTTATCCTCATCTTCTATTTTAACATCAATAGATGCAAGCTAACTTATAATCAAATTAAAAGCATTCAAATGTTCAGCAATAGATTCACTATCCTTCATCTTTAATGAATACAAACATCTTTTGAGATACAACTTGTTAGACAAACTCTTAGTTTGGTAGATTTCACCTATCTTCCTCCAAAGCTTGTATGCTGTGTCTTTTGAAGAGACATTCAGGAGGGACAAATCTGAGACACAACTGAATAGTCCCTCAAGCCTTCTTGTCTAACTTATTCCAATCTTCATCTGACAAGGTTGAAGTAGATGGCTTCTTTTCAACTGAAACTGTAACCACTGATCTCTTTCCTCAAGAAGGTCCTCCACTTTCAACTTCCACATCTCGTAAACTGTTCCATTGAACTTCTCAATATCTAGACGAGGTGGAGGCCATGGTATGCAATCTTTCACAAATCTGCAAAACCCACAACACAAAAGCTCCCACTGCAGCAAAAAACCTTCAACACTCTAAAAGGAAAGCGTCCCTTCCTTAACAGAACCGTTAGCTCTGATACCAAATGTTGGAAAAACAAGGTGAAGAAAGCTTGCAATATGAACTTAAATGTGTGAATGCAAATCTGAAATATGTAGATTAACCTTAGCCTTAGTGTGAAGAAAAGCATGAGAGAGAGAGATAGAACAATATAACACATGCAACAATAGATTTACGCGGAGAAACCCCGAAGGGAAAAAACTCCACCACCGAAAGAGAGGCAAGTATATTACTGATAATCTTCAATATTACATGCAGCAATAGACTTCTCTTATCATTCCCTATAAATCCAAAGAAGACCCTGTTACCCTGAAAACTGAATTCTTAATAACACTAGCTCAAGGCCCCAATTTATAGAGATTTGTGAGGATGAAAACTACCATGGTTTCACCAAACAATAGGCAGCAATACCACCTAGAAAAACCCACGCCTCCCTCCTTGAAATGGTCAAAAATACCAAAAATAGCCTCTTACAGATGCTCTTACAGCTGTCATAAGGCATCTTTTATGCATGGGCGCCTGGGGTCTAAAAATAGCATATTCTGTCATAGGGAATCTGTCATACTGTCATAGCATCTTATGACAACTTGCATGCATGTCATAGATGCTCTTACAACACCCTATTTTGACCCACAACCTTATTTTAGAAGATTCCAAGGTGGGACGCCTAGCTAATTTGTCCTTTTCCATAAGGATAAACGGTAACGGTAACACTGCATTTACATAGTCTCTTTCACCACTGTTGGTCAAATAGTTTCACCTCTTATGGGTAAATGTACAAAACACTTTAGGAGAATAATAAAAATAAAGGATTTACAAGGTTGATGACACCTAAATCCTAACAATTTGAACCTAAGAATTATAATTTGATAAATATATTAAATTAAATAAGTAAAATGTTTAGAAAATTAAATAAAATAGTGAAAATGTTTTGATTATGAAAAACTATGATAGATGTTGAATATTTTTTTGTTAATGGTATGAAAATATTATTGATGATTAGATGAATTATTTGAACTACTAAGTGCTCTATTTTTCATCCCAAGTAGCATTCAAATTACTAGTGATATTAACTTGCATATACAAATCTAATCGAAGATGCATATTTTACATGTGTGCAAGGTCTATAGGTTCAATATATATGTATCATGTGCACACTTTTAAATTTAAATTTTAGAACTATTTTAGATTATGTTTTGTGTGCAATCTAGTAATTTGAATGTTTTGATTATTAAAAACTATGATAGATGTTGATTGTTTTTTTGTTAATGGTATGAAAATATTATTGATGATTAGATGAATTATTTGAACTAGTGAATACTCTATTTGTCATCCCAAGTAGCATTCAAATTACTAGTGATATTATCTTGCGTATACAAATCTAATTTAAGATGCATATTTTATATGTTTGCAACCTATAGGTTCTATATATATATATATATATCATGTGCACACTTGTAAATTTATTTAGAACTGTTTTAGATTTCTATTCCCTAGATCTAGATATATTATTTACCAAGGTCTCATTGCTCCTATAGGTGTAGATACATATATAACATGGAAAATGCAGATGTTCCACCTCTAGAAACTTTGTTTGCAAATACTACTAATGATATTAAGAGATTGAGAGACTCATTAGTAGATGGTGCAAACATAGGGATATATTCAGACGTTTGCATGTCAATATTATAGAGCCTAGAAAAACTAAGAGATAAACTTGGACAAACTACTGCATTCCTCTGATATCTTAGCTACTATTCTTTCATGCATGCAAAAAGAAGTACATGGTGAGGTTTCCTTTAAACAAATACATGATGTTGTGACCAAATAAATGATAAAAAACACTTGTTTTCCATTCTATCAAAATCATCGTAAGGTGAGGGGATACCAGGTCACCAAATGTGTGGATCGTGTTATGGCCCCATTGATCTACCTGCAATTTCTCGCAACACATGGTCAATATCCAAACAATGACCAGATTCCATTATATTTTGTTCATAAGTTGTATGATGAGGTCCATTTAGGCCTCAAAGTCAACTACCTAAACTTTCCAGCATATGCTAGTCAGGGGCGTGGAAGGATTGCCGATAGGCCCACCTATCGCCAAGCAAATAGATCAGCCCTAGTGTTTAGGGTATTGGTTGGTGAGAGGTCTCCTGCTCTCACCCAAGCTCTGGCCCCCTTAGCAGATGAGGTCATCATTACTTCCCAAAAGGAAGCAATTGACACTATAGCTGACATTGCAGCTGCCACCACTAGGATATCTACTAATCATGTAGGTTAGTATTTGATGTCTAGATGTTCACGATCCACACCATTTCCATCATAGTGGACCAGCATGGATCCTTTTATAGCAATGGGCATCCCTACTACACACAGCTTGACATAATTTTAGGAGATATGGCACACAGAGTCTTATTTGGCTGAGGACCTCTTGGAGGCATATGCCTTCATTGCACTAGACTATGGGATCAATATACAGCAGGTTAGAGATCATTTGGCACATGGATTTCATTCACATCTAGGATCCCATCACTCTTAGTCCAGCACTAGTGCACATCGGGATCCACCTACAGATTGAATTTCGTTGTTGCACGGTCTATGGGTTTTACTGAGATGTTGATTAGTCTCAGTTCATCATTGTCAATGCCATCTCACCTACATAGTCCTCTTTGCTCATCATTTATGGAACAACATGGGACAGATCAAATGGATGTAGATGTTGACTCTTCGCTTGACCGTTTGGTTGATATGGTGGAGACGACTGTTGTAGAGGACTTAGGTCATCCAATATCAGATGATGTGCATGTATATGTGCATGTGCATGTTTCAATTCTTTTTTTAATTATTTTTAAATTTTAGTTTTAATTAGATATTCATGTACTGATATATATGTATATATATTGTAGGTGGACATACCTCATGTCACTCCTAGCCTTGGTCCAGATCGTGTACATTGACGTGACTCTGTGGATGATTCTACTGCTAGTGGACATGTGAGTTTTAAATTTTTATATATACACATGTATATGTACATGCTTATGTATGCATAGATCTAGATAGATATTTAAAAATACAAGTACATTCTTAAAAAAAAATTCATAAATTTATTTAATATATTATATGTATCTAACACATTGTGTACACAATTTTATCTACAAGACTCGACATATCCATCGAAGCAGGGTTCTCATTCAGATGGTCACTCAACTAGGAGTCGACATTCATATTAGGCCCTGTACTAGATTTATGATCTTTACTACATGTATTGTCTTATATGATTATCTCTAGTATTTGAAATTTGATGATCTCTAACTTACATTTGCTTATATGATATACATACATTTTCTTATTTGATGATCTCTAATTTACATTTTCTTATATGATATACATTTGATCTCTAACATACATTTGCTTATTTGATGACTTCTTTGCTTATAACATGTTTATGTTTATACATTGAATCTATTTACATATATGTATGTTTTTTCTTATGTTTAAATGTTTATATGACATACATACATTTGCTTATATGATATACATTTGATCTCTAAGATACATTTGCTTATTTAATGACCTCTTTGCTTATAACATGTTATGTTTATACACTAAATCTATTTACATGTATGTATGTGTTTGCTTATGTTTACATGTTTATATGATATACATACATTTGCTTATTTGATGATCTCTAACTTACATTTGCTTATATGATATACATTTGATCTTAGTAGAATTTTAGGAGAAGACTATTTCATTTTAGCCAAAAATCAATAACGCACATTGAAATAAGTTTTGTTGACATTGAACCCACAAACAAAAACCATCAAAATGGTCCCAAATGTTATTATAGAATCCCCTAGAGTTGTGAAACTTTATGTTAGTTCATTTTATCACAACATGCCATTTGATCCTATATTCCCAAAGATAAGGAAATGAATGCCACTTTATAATTAAGTTCATTCGTGTTGATCACAATAAATATGTTGTACACACACCCCTTGAATTTTATAGTAAGTAGTAAAAAATTATAAAATAAATGACTCCCAAGCAATTAAACTAGTGATACTTTATAAATGAGTGTATTTACAAGCTTATTTATTAATGCACATGTTCTTCTAGTTTTAAAATTTGATAAAAATGATGAAATTAAAATCTTGATACAAAATAAGAACAAATAAAGTGCATCACTTTGTGGTACACAAAACTCCTATTTTTAAAAATGACTTAAGCAACATGACCCATTGAGGAGTTGAGAACAAAATATAATTATAAAGAAGAGGTAGGAACTTTCCTTTTATAATTATATCATCCTTCAAACACTTTCCCTCTAAGTTATAAATTTTTATGTTAAATTATTTCATAAATAATCTCTTAATCTACACCATTATTTAACATGATCGTGCTTTCCTACAACTGGATCTATAAAATTATATATTTTTGAAGAAATTCAATGCATAATTTTCTAGTTTCAACTTAGGATAGGAAAATTTTATTCTTTGAAACATTAAGAAAATTCAATTCAAATTATACCTCTATGTGTTCAAATCATTTTTCTACCCTCTCTACATCTCCTACAAATGAAAATATCTCAACTATTGATTTAGAACCATCAAGGTGTGTTTGGTTAAAACTATAATGACCATGGAAATTTTCCTCTACTATATATTGGGTTGTTCCCTTACTCTACAATGAGCATAACTTATTTAAGGGACACTTTATTAATCACTATGTTATCTCATTGGTTGAGATAATCTTGCACTTTTGGTATCAAGCTTGAGGAATATTATCTTTTTGACAAGGAACAAAATTCCAAAATTACTCTATGTTGCATACCTATACATGAAATAACAACCCCACAATGAAATAACTTGTTTGATTACTACTTGATTCATTTAAACTAGGATAGTTATTCCATACACTAGAATGAATTTTAATTTTAATATTTTTCCCATATGCATATAAATACAAGCTTATTTTTCATTATTACATATCAAATTGCAATATTTATTCACATTTATATCACTTGGAGCGCAGATTTTGGAGAAGAGATTTTTGCACATTTATCAAGGAGGCAAATATTGGAGAAGACAACTTTTCATTTTTATCAATCAAGGAAAATTTTGGAGGAGAATTTAACTAAGTTGGTAGAGGATTTGTTTTGAGTCATCTTTAACTTGAAGAAGAAAATGGGACAACAAAGAAAAAGAAAAAATACGTCTCAACAAAAATTTTCAAAAGAAGAAGAACAAAAGAGGTGTGAACAAAACTTGGAAAATTATCATAGAAAGAAACAAGGTACATGCTTGTTTCTTCTCTCTCTCTCTCTCTCTCTCTCTCTCTCTCTCTCAAGTGTGTGTTTAGGACTTTTATTAACACCTCAATTTTTTTTCCTTATAAATATATTTCCAATTATGAAAACCATGTTAGATTTAACTTGGAAACTTTAATACAAAAAAATAGTCATCTTGCATAGACATTACCTAAATTCCTTATCATCTATTTTGAAGTGCTTTTGTTCCATGGATTTCTTAAGTTCAAGAATCTTTGATTTTATTTGTTTCAACTCCACTTAAATAGCTCATAGTCTCACTTTCTTTGCTTGCATGTAAATTCAAACAACATGTTCTCAAGCTAAAGACGAGCCAAATCTAGATATTGGATCAAATGAATCTACTAAAAAACACATGGACCTTGAAGATAGGAAAGAGACCCAAGTTCAAACAATGCTTGTTGGAGAGGGGTTAGGATCACTTCCTTCTATTGGTATGGATGAGCATATAAAACTAGCGGGAGCTTATCTCACTTACAGAATCATGTCTTATCACTTTGTTTGCTTGCATACATAAACTTCACTTATATAGAATAATCTCTCACTTTCTTTGCAAAATATTTTGTGACATGTAGAAAAGGCTCAACAAGCAAGAAGTTCTCATGTTGAATTCAATCCAAATCTAGTTCACAAATGAATCTGTTGAAGAACACATGGACCTTGAAGATAGGGAGGAGGCCCAAGTTGAAACAATGCATGTTGGAGAGGGATCAGGATCCCTTCCTTCTACTGGTATGGATGAGCATATAAAACTAGTTGAGAAGGTGAGGAAACAAATTTCTTATTGAAATTTAGATCATTTACTTGAAATGGATATGGAGAAACTAAAATGTTATGCCGGCCAACTTGCAAATAAGAGAAAGAGTTCAATGACTAAATTTGTAAATGGAATAATCAATGATCATTTCAATCATATTGAAACACTTAAAAAACCTCAATTGTTATGACGTTTACTTCTTCATAATGAGCTGAAAGAGTCATTACAATTGTTGGGTGTACATTCGGCATCAAATAAGAAGAAACACGTGGCATTACAAAAGGATATTGTTCAAAATGTTAAAATGGGTTTAGATTCCATTGGGAAAGGATCTCGATCAGTGGATAAGGCCACTACAAGAAGAGTGATGTTGACATCTATTATAAATCAAGATATAGCAAGAAAAAGAAAAATGTCTACACTTTTGGCTGAAATTGGTTATAGTAGAACCACAGTAATAAAATATGAGAAAAAGAGAAAGCTTTTGGATGAGAGTTCATAAGGAAATTGGGAAATTATGTGTAGAGCTCCCCATTATGACAGGATTGAAGATGTTGTTAAGAACTTGATCTCAAGTTTTTAGCATGATCAGACTAGTCCATCATCAAATACTAGAGATGTTATGAGGCATAGGATTGGGCCTGGTATTTATGAAAATCATATTAAACATTGGCTAGACATAACACAACTTGAGATGTATATGAAATTTTTTAATATATATCCTCATATAAAGATTGAGAAAATAATGTTTGAAAGGTTAAAGCCATATTATGTGAAGATAAACAAGTTTTTTGAAACTTGTTGTTGTTATCATATTGAATTTGATTTCGACTATCAGGTGTTTCAAAAGATAAGAGAAGAAAGTTGTGATTTTCAAAATGTACCTCCCAAATACGTTAGTTTGTTCATAAAGGCTATGTTATGTGATCATGAAAATGGACCTCAAATAAACTACATAAAAGGAATTTGTGAAACATGTGGAAGTTTGTCTAAATTTCCTTCAAGAAATGAAGATACTGACCTAACAAAGACAGTAAATTGCAAGAGGTATTGTTTGTAGAGAGTTTATTTGTTTCAATTTGATTAGACTGTTATTTAAATTCTCTAATGTAATGTTTCATTGATTGTGTTGTTTGTTACTTATTCAAATATTTTACTCACACATGTACAAGTATGTAAAATTTCAAACAAATTTTGGGAAAGAATCCAAAAGGTTAAACTATGTAGAAGAGGAGATTCCTATTGGAAAATTTATGGAATATTTTCAAAAATTGATACAACCATACATACAACATTCCTTTTTTGCTAAGTGGAAAGCACAACAATTCCAAACATTGAGAGATACTTTCCCACTTGGAACAATTCTATCAGTATTGACTTTGTTGAAAATTACTCTTTTGTACATCAAAAAGAGATTCAATCAGAATATTACTTTTCAAAGCATATCACTATTATGGTGCATGTGTGCTATCAACATGCACAATCAAAATTGGATGGTGTTGAGAGTACAGATGAAGAACGATCCATTAAGAAAGAATATCACTTTTATATTAGTGATGATAAATAGCATGACATGCTTTTTGTACAGCATTGCTTTACAATTTTTTTTGAGAATTTGAGAAGCAAAGGTGTAAAATTTGAAAAGGATTTTGTATGGTTAGATGGATGTGCAACACAATTAAAATCTTCATGGCCATTCTATGCACTTTCTAGATATCATAAAATCTGCAAAATACCACATGTTTGGAGATTTTTTGAGAGTGGGCATGGAAAGGGTGAGCATGATAGAGAAGGAGCTTGTGTCAAACGAGATTTAAGAAAGAATCAAATGATTTATTCAAAAGATCATATAGACAATGCACATGATGTTGTTGAATGGTGTAAGAAACACTTTGCATCAAATGTGGTTGGCACATCTTCAAGAAAAAACTGACACATTCCACATAGAGTGTTTTGGGAGATATCGGGTATGTATAAATTACATTTTCAAAAATTTGAATTTATTTAAATTTAAAATTTATAGATGTGTGTGTGTGTGTGTGTGTGTGTGTATGTATGTATGTTTGTTCACATACTTGTTTGTTGTTGTACATGTATCTAGGTGTGGACAAAAGATCAATGCATGGATGCAAGAGGGTAGACAAAACAAGATCTTTGCATTATGTTATGAGTTCAGATAGTCGCCATGGATGGACATTATACACAAGGGATTACTCTTGTTTTTGCACTGAGTGCATTGTGGGAAACTCTGATCATGCATGAAACAACCAAGAACTTGGATATGTTTGTAAATGGGTATGGTTCCACTAGTTGTTTCAGAAACATACAATGAAAATGAGGAAGAAAGATTTGAAGACATTCCTTTGATTTCAATTTATTATGGCCATATTTCAGGATTGGTTAGAAAAGACCTTACATGTGTAAGTTTTCAATAATTTAAATATTATATATATAGTTAATGATCTTTAAAGTCTAGAGACATTTCTAATTTTTTTAGAAATTATTTGTGTAAATTTGGTGTACAGGAGATGTTTTTGCAGTCATAGTAGAGCCTAGAAACATAGAAGATATTAGCTATTATTTATTGTGTTGCACAGAAGAGAGGAATAAGCTAACACAACTTGAAACAAGTGATGGAATGTTATTTCCCACAAGTGAGTTTGAATTTAAAATTATATATGCATTGTGTTCACATGTGCACATTACATTATAAACATTAAATATATATTGTACAAACCTTGAGCATGAAAATGTTGTACACGTTCACATGTCTTACCTTAGGTTCATGTTTATCATGTAGGTTCTCTTGTAGTGCAAGGGATATATCTAAAAAAAGTCAAAGTTGTTCAAAATGGGACTCATTTTATTGACTATCAACCTGATAACAAGGTATATAAATATAGTCACTTAATAATTGCTACCACCCTACATCTTCATGCAGTTCCACATGCATGTGGCCGAAAAAAATGGAGACTAGATAGTGATGATCATCGAAAAAATTTACATGTTATTGAAGAGCGGGCTGAACCAGAATGTTTGAGTTAGATTATATCCATGATTTTAAGGTTCACTTGTAACACTATACATGTTCAAGTGAGAACTTATAGTAACTTGTACATAGTTGTAAATCATTTTGTGTAAATTCCAATTATATGTACATATTTGTTCCATGGAATTCTTAAGTTCAAGAATCTTTGATTTCATTTGAAAGTTCAAAGTTACACTTATAGCATCATCTCTCACTTTTTTTGCTTGCATGTAAACCCATATATATGCTTTCAATACTTATTTGAAACCTAGTGAATTTTTTAAAAATCATTTTGCCTAAATTACAATTATATACAAATTATATTTGTTCCATGGAATTCTTAAGTTCAAAAATCTTATATACAATTATATACAACTTATATTTGTTCCATGGAATTGTTCCATGGGAAATTATGCGTTTTAAAATTAAGTATTATCTAATTATAAAAAAAATTCACACAAATTTAAAACATAAATCAATGCAAATAAAAAAATAAAGTTGCCATCAATTTAATTGACAATAAATACCGTAAATGGAAATAGAATGTTCCCATCTAGTTGACAAATCAATATTTATATGAATTCTATATGACTCCCTCTCTCCCCTCTACCCTCTATCTCTCTCCCACTCCCCCCTCTCGC